>VXBI01008500.1:49970-75146 GCA_013397375.1 Toxostoma redivivum | reverse complement strand
GGAGTGTCCTGGGGACTTCGCAGGGCCGCAGGATGGGCAGTGCCAGCGAGGAGCCGGGCTGAGGGGCTCCCCACCACTGCGTGTCGCCGCCAGGCCGCAGGGAGGGTCCGGCCGGGGGTCCCGGGGCCGGGGCAGGGCGGGGGGATCCGGCCGGGGGCTGAGGGGGCAGTGTGGGGAGGCGGCTGCCGAGAGCGCCCCCTGGCGTGCAGCCGCGCGGTTGCCATGGGGACGGGCGGGCTCCGGCGCCCTCAAAGGCCGGCGGGGGTCGGGGGTCGCGGCCTGGCTCAGAGCAGGCCCCGGAGGGTTCCCGGTGGGTTCCTGGCTCTGTATCCCAACTTCTGCACATCTCCGGGGCAGCATGTTAAGCCCCATATGCGTTGTGTGCAGGTGAGGGCAAGGATACCCCGCCCTTTGCAAGCCTCCCACCGTGTATGGGGAGTATGGTTGGTATCTATGGGCAGGTTTAGATACTGCAGGTATAATAAATTAATTAGACTGGAGAAGACATCTGAGATCATGGACTCCAACCTATGACTAAACTCCACCTTGTGAACTAGACCAGGGCATTGAGCACCACTTCAGTCTTTCCTTAAACACCTCCAAGGATGGTGACTTCCCCCATTCCCTAGGCAGCCCATTCCAGTGTATAAACACCTACAGCCCTGTCCTCTCCTGGGCAATGTCTCCTGCAGCACAGTGGCTGAGCAGGATGTGGTCCCACCAGGAGCCTTAGCCATCACCAGGCGTGGCATTTGAGCAGCCTGGTCTAGTGGAAGGTGTTCCTGCCCATGGAAAGGAGGAGGAATGGGATGAGCTTTTAAAGTACCTCCCAACCCAAACCAGTCTGTGACTCCATGGAGGGAGGCTGGGGTGGTTTGTAACACTGGGTTGACCAGCAGTGGTTTAGGAGTGCTGAGATGCTGCAAGGTAGCTGTGGGCAGCTGCCTGCCCTGGAGAGGGGGACGCTGGCTGCACAGGAAAGCTCCAGCAGGAATGGTGGGACATGGATTGTAAGACTTTCTCTGTTCTAGCTCCCAGTGTTCATGCAGAGAGACAGAAAATTGAAATTGATCCTCTTCCTCCACAAAGAAAAAGTTCTCAGTGGTATCCATATTTATTTATTTTTCCTCTCAGAATACATGGTGCAGTTGATCCCCAGAAGCTTCTCAAGGGCAATTAAAGCAAGTCATACTGTGGGAGCATTTGTTGTGCTGAATCTTGTATTTTTCTACCAAGCTGAGTCAGAACAGCTGCTTAGCAAAGGATCTGAAGAGGTTTCGGAAGCAGTTAGAAAGGGAAGCGGGAAAGCCTGAGGCAAGAAAGAGTGCCTTTATTCTGAAGACCCTCAAAATGCCTTCAGACTACTATTTGTTTGTGGAAGAATTTTGCAAGAACCCTGGCATCACTTGGGTTATGAAACTGGTAAGTGTGTGCTCTCCCAAGGAAAGTGAGAGATGAATGGATGCCTTCGTTCTTCAGAGGAGAGGAAAATATGCAGGAAACCCACAGGAAGAATTGGGCAGAGCAAGGTTACATGGAGTAGCCCTGCTCCTGGCCAGGTTCCTGATCAACATGTACAACCAAAACACTGCTTCTTGTGTAAGAGTTTATTTCAGCAGCCAAAAGTAAGCTCGGTTTATTTGTAGAGCCAAAGTTAACTCAGTGGTGAAGGTATAAAGTGCAGAGCTTTGTATGGAGGAACAGACTGTGCTCCCAGTGGTTCTGGCTATGGGGTTATGGCTGAGTTCATGCTCTGAAATCTTTCTGTTCAGCTGCAGGTGTGCAAGATGGTGTGTGCAGGACAGGTGGCTAATTGGACTTCTGGTTAACGGGCATTAGGGCAGCCCCCAAAGATGGAGCTGTTAAAACATCTGTTTGGATTTAGGGAAATCCCCCTGTGTTAGGTGTCAAGTCTGGTGTAAATTTACAGGGTGGAATTCCATCCTGAGAATGTGAAGAGAGACTCCATTATCACAGAAGCCCAGAATGGTTTGTGTTGAAGGGAATCTTAAAGTTCATCTCATTCTATCCCCCTGCCATGGGCAGAGACAACTTCCACTACTTGCTCAAAGCCCAGTCCAATCTGGCCTTGAACACTTCCAGGAAGGGATATCCACTACCAGTCTGGAGCACAAGCTGGAGTAGATTTGGTTGGCATGAACTTCTCTCTGCCCTGCAGGTAGAAAAGGGCAGCCTTATGCTCTAAGTCATGTTTGTCCTCCCAAACCTGGAGCTGTGCTAAATGCTACAGCTTCCACTTCAGCCAGTGATCTGTGGATTAAGGAAAAATTGTGTTTTCTTTAGAAATTCTGACAATACCATGTGACACTGAGAAATGCTGTGCCAGAGGATTCAAGCCATTAACATCCTAAGTGTTGTGCTGTGGTGCATAATTAAAAAGACACCCCTGTGAGTGAGCAGTCCTTCTGTTTTGTGCAGCAGGTCTGGTGAGGGGGCTGGGACAGGAGGATTTGTCTTACCCTTGTGAGAAGTGACTGGGAGGTAATTATGCAAACTAACTCATGAATTACAACCAGGAGGATAGCAGCTAGTGATTATCTAACTCTACAAATGGGAAGTGTTAATTGGCAACAAAACCCTTATATTAAGCTGATTTTATGCCCTACAACTTCAATTAACATGGTAAATAACCAGAACACAGTAAATAAGGATATATGAAAAGCCTATGATTACTGAGATTACACCAACAATTTAAATAGATTGTGGCTGACCACAAAACTTGCAGGCAAGTAAAAATAAACTCCATGTTGCTCCTTCTGTTGGTCTGTGTTCTGGAGCAACCTCATGTTGTGATGTCCTGGGTTGCCCACTCCCACACTCAGAGGCAGTAGAGGTCAGGATGTGCCCAGTGCGGCATCCTGAGACTGGAGGAACCTGGACCTGGGCAGCAGTGTGGGACCTGTGCTCCTTGGGTGCCTTATCTGGGCCCCTCCTCACCCTCTTTCATGCAATGTGCAGCCATGGCTGTCTTCAGGATTTTTCTGCTCATTTACCATAGTTCCCCAACATATTTTTTGGCTTTCCTGTTTAATTAAGTTCTTCTGTAACGTACACAAATTTAAAATGGGACTTAAAATTCCCAACAACATATGTTGCATTACGTATATTTCTGGAAGCGTGTGACAGAGTTTGTTTATTTGGTGCTATGGGAGTTCCCCATAGGCTGCCTGCTCTGCCTTTCCTCCAGGAATCCTCCAAACACAAACATGAGGGGGTTTTTGTTGAATCTCCCTGCCCCCATAACCTTAAATAAACATGCTTGCACACGAGCAGCTGATGAATCAGGTTATGCTGGTCTTCTGCACTGAAATTCTGGGAAACTGCAGGAAATGCTAACATTAAAGCCACTAAGTCTGCTCTTCCATCTGTAGGTTGGCAAGTCACAAGGTGGGGGACTGTTCCTGAAAACTGAGATGTATAATTGATTGAAGAAGGTGAGAATGACTGTCTTTTCTTTGGGAATATCCAACAAGCATTTTCTTCTCTTGCTCTTTTTCATCCTCTCCTTCTGCTAGTGCTTGGTCTGTTCTCCCATGCCGTCCTTCTGCCGTATTCCTTCACCATTCTCCAGGGTAACAATAAAGGTTTTTGCAATGGATTTTCCCAAATGGCTGGATACTTTCTCTGGGATCTGATTTTTTTATACCTTGTGTGCATATTTATATATAAACTCCCAATTTCAGGTACATCAAACACTGGGCAGCAACTGGGTTATATTATCGTATATATGTATAATATACAAATTTGTTATATTTTTACTATCCATTCTTTGGGTGGTCCTGCACAGGGCCAGGAGTTGGACTTAGATCCTTGTGGGTCTCTTTCAACTCAGGATTTTCTGAGATTCCAGCAGGGTAAGAAAAGGACTGTGCAGTTCTAGTGCTTGGTATTAGATGCATCAGATGACTCTTGTCACTTCCAACTCCTGCAAACACCTACAGGACTCAGCTGGCCTGTCGCTGCTGCTGTCACCTTGTCTCTCTCCAGTTCTTTTTCATTGGAAAACTGGTGTCACCAGATCACTGGAAATGTCAATTTGACAAATCAGCTCAGAACAAAGCTGAAATGTCACTCCTGGTTTTACTGTTAGTGGTTGAATTTTGGCAGCCTTTCTTCTTCCTTGGGTTCACAGAATGTAAGGACAGGGTGATTCACGGGAGAGGACTATTTGATTTTCACTGTGTCACACTTGCTGCTGTATTGAGTTTGATAGCTCTCATTTGATTAACACATCTTCCCAAAAGGTATGTCACCTCGTTTTGATGGTTTAGGTGACAGATAAATCCATCAGTTAACTCTGTGAAAATTCAGCAGAGTTCACGATCACTCTAAATGATCAAAAGCCTTTCCTGAGTGTGGGTGCAGCAGGCCGCCTTGGAGGAGGGTGTGCCAAGATTTGGAGACATGGTGACGTGAAGATTTTGTTCCAATCCCCCTACCATGGGCAGGGACATCTTCCACTAGAGCAGGTTGCTCCAAACCCCATCCAACCTGGCCTTGAGCACTTCCAGGAATGGGTGTTACCACCCACCTCTGAGCGGTAACTGAGGTTCTTGTTAATAGATCCCTTGGGGTGAATCAGAGTGAAACGACACTGAACGACCAATGTGCATACATGAGGCACATTTGTTTTGAAACAATTTAAAAGAAAAGGAAGCACACAGCTGTTTTGATTTTCTATAAAAATAAAACAAGGTGAAAACATAAGAGAAAGAACGATAAGAGATAGGGGAGAGGAAAAATATCACCACCCATGGATCCAGTGATGAGATTTGAACATTGCAATTTCAATGTCTGTGGTCTGCATGATGGTCACAGTCTTCATCCATTAGGAGCCCACACACAACAAAGACTTCCACGGGTTATACCTTAGGGGAAATGCCTCGATACCTCCCTTGGAGGGGTTTTACACTGTCACATGCAGCTATGCCTTATCGGAAGGGAGGAAACTGGCATGACAAAAAACTTCTGCCCACCTCTGCAGGAACTGCTTCTTATCAGCCTTTTCCCTTATCTGATGCAATGACACATTGTGTAGATGGGTTATCTGGGAAATAGTAGATTGCAGGTCCCAACCAATTTATCTAATCAAACCTTGATTTATCACAACGGGCCATTCACAGCTTCTCTGGGCAACTTGTGCCAATGCCTCACCTTAATTTACAGCACTAGCTCAGGGTAGTTGTTCTTTCCTTTTCCATTACTTGTTGATTATTTCGGATTTTTACTATTTTTAGTCAGATAGCATCATGAAGTGTTGGATTTCAGCTCAGGTGGCTGCAAATAGTTGGGAAACTATTCAGCTCAGGTGGGAAAATAGTTAAAGACAGACAGGGAAAATAATTAATTGTCGCTGGAGCACAGAGGACTGTCAGAGTGAGAATTGCGTATTTGCTTGTTCAGTGTCTGTTTGTCTTGGATCTTTATCTCTGTTTCAGCCCAGATGTTCCTCTCACAAACGTGGCAGCACAAAAACCTGCACCTGACTAATCCTGGCCAGGGAGGGGGACATGCTGCCTGCAGGCTGTTCCTGGCTGCTTGCTGTGGGATCTCTGGGAGGTGCAGGTGAGCCAACCTTGCCCTGCCAGCTGCCACGAGTGCTGCAGCCACTTAACTGCGCTGCCTCTTCTCCTGGCACACAGCCAGGTGATTTCCTTGGTGGCAGCCTTAGGCATGAGGCTGGGCCAGTCTTCTGCTTCAATGTCGCTTTGTGCATCTATAAGGTGGATCTTTTTAACTTTAAATTCAATAACGTTCTGGTTAGTGCACTCCTAAGAGGTCAATGTAGCTTAGCCCTTCGCTTCTGAGACCTCAGAGGGACAGCAAGGCTGGCATTGCTGCACACAGCTGTCACTGTTAAGCTGCCTCTCTCAAGAGGTGGCAGCTGAGCGAGAGAGAGAGGAAGGAAAGAAGAAAAAAAAATAGGTTGTCAGATTCCTCATGAATCTGAGGATGGTGTTGAACATCCCATTTTATGGGCTGCTCCTTTCTATAAATCTCTCTTGTCAGTAGGGAAAGAAGAATTTTTGCAGCACCCTGATAGCAGAGAGGATGTCTATTGCTGCTGGGGGACTTCTGATGGAGACCTAGGGACTGTTTTCTCCTGTAGATGTACAGCAGTTGACCCTGGAGAACCTAACTGCTGAGTGCAGTTGGTGTCCCCAACCTTCCGGTCTCTGGCCTTTTACTCAGAATTCTTGCTGGGCTGTGGGAATTATGATTGAAAACATATCACATGGACAAAATGTGTGATCAACCGTTGGGAATGACTTTGTGTAATTGTTTGGATGTCTCAGGGTTGCAGGTGGGTGATTGAGCAGCTTGGACAGTGCTTGACTCCTGCGTGGGGCAGGGCCAGTGGAGGTTCTCACTGTGGATATGGACAAGCACTTTCATCCAGTGTTCCGAAGGGGATTAGCAGTGACAAATGCTACTTTGAGCTCCTGGGCTGTGACATCCCAACCCATCAGGATCTGAAACCTTCAAAGTGTTATTAAGCAGACAAGGGATTATAGTGTCAGGTCAGCTGCTGGCCCTGGGACAGGGGTATCTCGTGATGCTTTCACACCTTCCAGGAAGGGGGGTTTGGAGGCTGAGTGAGCTGGTGTGGTGCTGCAAGTGAGGTGTACAGCTGTGTGAACTGGTTAAGGAAGCTGCCACCTGGAAGGATATAGTTGCTTTTAATCAGAGTATCAGGCTTCAGCTGGTGCAGCACCATATAACTCTGTCAGATCTCTAGCCCTGTGTTGTGAAATTCTGCCAACTTGGCTATTTCTGGAAGATGTTCCCCTCCAAGTACCAGCAAATCCCAAGTATCAGAGCACTTGACAGAGTTAGAGGGTTATGATCATCTCTCTCTTGCTTTTGTGTTCCACAGCAGTGCCCCATCAGCACCGATAAAACTCCCCCCAGAGTAGTTTGGCTGCCACCAATGAACATCACCAGGTCCATGGTGCACTGGCTGAGATGCAGGTCAGGAACTGAGGGTACTTAACAACAAAAAGCCCCTTTAAAACAGAATTTGACTCAATTAATTTTTTTTGTTTGTTTTTTAACACAGGTTTTCTCCCTGGTTAAGTGAAAAATATTTATAATGAAATTCAGCTGAAATTCTCAGAAATTTATCTGCTACATTCGCAACCCAAGTATTGCAGCAGCAGGAACTCGAGAATGCAACTGATTTGTCATTACAAGTGTTGAGAGAAGCAGAAACAGAAAATAGCACTACAAAAATGACAAGCAAAAATACGATTATTATTTTTTCAGCCTTAGTCATGTAAAGAGCAAGCAGAACCATAGTAATGCAATTTCCCTTAGATGTGACTTATGTTAATGGTGCTATTCTATGAAATGCCTCTAATTTAACTCTTCCTTCTTACAAGACATGGTCAGTGGTATTACTTTTTACAGCACTGTGTCCTGTCAGCTTCAGCCCAATATTTCACATGGTGCCGCTGGAGACAGTTTTATTTCAAATGAACAAATAAATTCAGCTCAGTTCTGGTCTGGGATAGCTCTAATGTGCAGAGTCTTTTCTGTTCACAGCCTCAAACAAAATTACCGCTAAGGCAGCCTGCAGGTAAAGGGCCGGAGTGATTTCAGTTAGTCAGGAAAGAAGTTAATTGGAATGAAAAGTCCTCAATGTCATCACAGTGCTGCTGGGCTCTCAGAGAGATATCTGAACACTCTGCTTGGAACCTGTTCCCTGCATACACCCATATCTGCAATTAAAAAGGGTTAATGCTCATTCTGTGAATCTTCCTCAGCACTTTCTGCTTCAGCATGACTTTATTTTTCACTTTTCTTTCTGGATGCCAAAGGGATTTTTTTTTTCTTTAGTATCATCAAGAACAGGAATAGAAACTTTGCAATAAGCTCAGAATGTTCTTTGGCTCAGCACATGGGAAAGAGATTTAGGGTTGGATTTCCTATTGCTTCACACTCACTCCTGCCTGCTAGCAGGGTAATGATTTTGTGGGCAGGCATTTTTCTTAATGAGCCATTGGCAAAACTGCCTGTTTCTCCTATTTTACTATTATATCTCCTCAGCTGGGTTCTGGAGGTAAACACTTCACCTTCCCGCACTGCCAGCTGCCAGGGAGACTCTGAACTCAAGTTCATCTTCTGAAAGACTCACTTTGCATTGTGAACAGGGAGAGCAGAGGGGTGAAGATGTTTATCACTTTCTGAGGGGTTTTATTACAGTGTCTGGGATGGATGGTCTGATTTAATGATTTTCTTGGCAACTGATCATGATCTTCTAATCTTCATAGTGTTTAAATGATGAATATCCAGAAGCAGAGCAAAGTAAGGGAGCTTCTTGCCCCTTTGGAGTGGGAAAACAAGGCAGCATGGGGCTGCCAAATGACTGGAGCCCGTGTTGGAGCCAGGACTTGCACAAGAGCTCTCTGTCAGAGGTCCTTGTGCACTGTGCCTCCCACTCATGCTGCTGCTGGAGTGCTCTGTTCCCAGCAGCTGGTCTTGCAGCATTTTGTCATTGACTACACAACTGTGCTAACCCCAGATATTAATTGCAGAGAGATGTCCTCTGCTTTCAGCTGTTCAGCTGTGTCCCCAGTTGTCTGGGAGTTGATTCCTGCATGCAGCTGGGGAATTGTCATTGCTCAGGTACTTCAGTCCATGAGTTTGATGCCATAGGCTGATAGGGAAGGAGCAGCACGTTGGAGGCTTTGACCTGGCCCGCAATGACAGGCCTGTCAGCAAAGGGGAGATCTGGGTATTCTGGTGAATGAGAACATCATGGCAAACACACATTTAGGTGCAGAATTCATCCAGTGCTGGCAGGTGTCCTGCTCGGTCCTGAAGCTGTTGGCACAGGAGGAGAACACATCTTCACTGGGGAACAAGAATGCATGTGTGAGCTCTTATGGAATTAGGAGACCAAAAGGACCAAATGTTTTCCAAAAATAACTATCTACAGTCGCTGTGGTGACTGTTTATTGGGCACTTTCCTGAAGCTAGTTGTGTATTTTACTGATGGGAAGCAGTACTTGGGTTTTCCATACTTGGAGAAGCTGACACACATTGTACCTTTTGCCATGTCTACTGTCATCTCTGGCTGTGGATTCTAACAACACATGAGTAGAGCCTCACCTGAAAGTGAAACATCATCTTGCCTCTACAAGCAGGAAGGTGCTGTATAACTTGCCTGTTAATGTTTTCATTGTGGCTGCTGTGTCCTAGTAAGAAACAAATGAAGCAGCTTTTCAGGAATCTCACTGCACAGCAGGAAGTGTGGTGCTGATCCCGAGCTTGGGGTGGGAGAAGCCCTCATAGATGAAGTTCATTCTCCCCTTGTGTCAAGCAGCAGCAGCTCCTACTTCTCTTTGGACACCCCTGGCTCAGCACAAGGCACTGGCTCCCTTGCTTCTGAGAGGTTCCCAGTTTGGAAGCTGCAGTGGGCTGGAATGAGGTATTTTAGCTGACACAGGGATGCTTGGCTGCTCTGCTGGCCCTCTGCACTGCAGAGCTTAGTTCTGTTCCATGTAAGAAAACAAAGGGGCTAAACACATTCTGCACAGCAAAACAAAGCTTTTAGGGCAGGCAGGCACCTGATCCTCCTCCTGCTACTACTATGGAAACATGTCAGAGCAGAAAACCTGTTGCCATGAGACTGTAAAAATAACCATGCCATCACATTACAGAGACACAGACTGGCTGCACCACATGGGTTATGTAAGAGCAGCTCCAACACTGAGATGTGGCACTGTGAGCTGCCTCTTGCTCCCAGGAGACAGGCAAGCTTCTGAAAAAGCTGCAGGCAAGACAGCTCAGGCAGTAAGTCTGTTATTTTTAGTCTCTATATCTGAAATGTAAGCCTGAAGTGGACAGAGACACACTTAGGGTATGTAGCTTCAGCAGCAGAATTTTAAACGTTAGACCAAACAACAGTAGTTGGGTTTTCTGTTCTAAAGAAATCACACCTCAGTTTTAAGGGGTCAGATACAGGGTATTTTTTGGAACTGTGTCATTTTAAGCATGTTTAGAACTGGCCAGGGCAGGAGAAAGCCTTGCTAAGTTGAAAGGTGGTCAGGGAGCCAGGGAAATGGTGGTGCTGTGTTTGATGTTGTTATGGCTGGGAAAAAGGAAAGAGAACAAGGGACCAGGCCCAGCTCTGTTGCTCATGCAAGATTTGGCAGAACAGGTGAGCAACCTCAGGTCTGGAGAAAGGACAACAGCCATGTTTACAGTTCTGAAACTCTATCCAGAAATATCTCTACAGAAGTTCAAAAAATTAAGAGCTTGGTTGGACCTAGACACTTCCCTGTATGCAGAAAAAAATCTAACTCACTGTAGTCATGTACTAATTATCACTAATTGTTTAAATCTTATGCTCTTGACAGAGTTAAGCACTTAGGAGAGCACATTCAGAAGGGTGAGTGCAGAAACCAGCAAATTTTAAAACCTTTGCAGAAACTACTACTGGCTACATCAATTGTCCTTTTACTACAAGACAAACTCAGTAACTATTCCTGCTCAGCCCTCCTCAGGCTGCTTTTTAAAACATTCCCAAGTTTCATCCCTTCATCCAGTCCTGAAAGCTTCATTTCTGTCATCTCTTGCCTTCCAACAGTGGAATGTTTTCCCAGCAAGACTAAAAGATTCTGCCTCCTCCTGCTCCTCCCTATACATCCTTAGAGATTCCTGACGTGCCTCAAATATACAGCTTTGCTTTGTTTGAATGCCATGGGCGTGCACAACTCCTCTTCTGTGCTTCAGGCATGTGGAGGATTCCCAATCCCTCCTACTTCTGTTCCCAGCGTGACAAAGGAGCAGCACTGAAGCCAAACCCCAGAAGTGTTCACATAAACCCCCAACAAGGACCATACACATGGAGTCAGGAATATTCCACTGCTCTGATTTTAATGATCTCACTTCCACCCCAGCCATGGGCCTTTCCAACCCCCAGTGCTCTGTCCAGCACAGCTCTGCTACCTGAGGTTCAGCACAGAGCAGGAAAGGGTTTGTGATCCAAAGAAACTGCAGAGTTGTAGCTGAGAAGCCACCTCACCTGGGTGGGCTCTGGGCACACCAATGTCCTGCAAATCCCGAGGACTGTGGCTATTGAGACATGAACCCACACTGACAGCCAAACACGCTGTGGCAATGGCATGGCCACCTCAGCCCTCCAGGATGCGATTGATGAGCTTCATTTCCTCAGCAGACATGGGATTCAGGTTAAACCCCTTCAGCTCAGGTTTACCTAACAAAACACATTGAAAACATGAGGATTTTGTCACAAAAGAAGTGAAGCAGTTAATGGTAAACTCGAGAGGGGCTGTGGGAAGGACAGGGACAGCCCTGGAAACTGAAGTGGGGTCACCCTAGCACAGTGCCAGAGGGGATTTAGGGTGCTGGTGGGTGACAGCTACACACAGAGACAGACAACACTAATGGGGCAGGGAGGGAACTGCAAAACCAGTGGAAAAGAGGCTGCAGGAACACATGGAACTAAGGAATTTCTGGACCCTCCTGATACATGAGTCTACTCCCAGGCACTGAGCAGGTTCCAGAGTGGGAGCATTTACCTTGAGCTTCATAGAGCCGGTTGACCTTCACCCGCAGCTCTTTCCGGAGATTGTTTATCTCCTCATCTAGCTCTTCCTGGTCTGGGATAAGAGGGGGAAGTGAGGAGGACTGCGGTGGGCTCTGAGATAAAGCCCAATTTCCCATGGGACATAGCAGAGGCTCAGGGGGGTCCCACTCTGCCTCCACCACCCCCGGGGCCAAGCAGCTTCCACATGTGCTTCTCAGGTTTTGGGAACCTCTAAGTCGATCCCTGGACAGAACTCCGTTAATTGAGCCAACATCTTTTTAATTATGGTGCTTCTTAAAACGCTTGTAGCTATACGGAGCCCTAGCAGTGACCTTACCCTGTCGCAGCATCTCCCGGGTCTTCGCCTTCGGCAGCTCGATGAACATGCTCCCGAAGCAAACCATGGCCTTGTCTGGGGGAAGGGAAGGGAAGGGAAGGGAAGGGAAGGGAAGGTTGTATGAAAGCAAACTCAAATGCATGCATAATATTAACAAAGCCTTAGAATAGCTTTGTCACAGTACATAAGCTGACCCTCAGGAAACAAGGTCTGTGATGTTTTTCCAAATTTTTGCAGACAAACAATACCAAGTATTTTGAAGCTCCTAGAATGGAAAACCATAAGCAATAGTACTTATGAAAAGGATTTTTAAAAGCCAGGAAGCACTGGCTGCTTTNCGGACCGGGGCTGCCAACACGGGTGACCGGGGTCACGAGAGGGGCCGTGAGTGGCCACGGGCTGGGAGGGAGGTGCCCGCCGCCCCGGCGCCAGAGTGGGATCTCGTCCGTGGTGTGGACTAGAGGTCCCGGGGTTGGCTCCGGACTGCCTCTGTGCCCACGGGACTCACCGCCCGGAGAAAGGATGGAGGGTTTAGTGTGGCCGTGTGGCGCTGAGCCCCAGAGTGGAGGTCCTTGCCCCGCAGCCCGCCCCCAACCCATCCCGCTCGCCAGAGCCCGGAGGGACAGTGGGCTGAGAGCCCTGCCTTGCCTGGTCCCCTTGTGTGTGAATTATTTATAACATTTCACAGCTCGACCCCTCGCCCCCAGCACCACCGTCTGTCTCCTCTTCCTCGCTGCTTCCCAGCACGGTACCGCTGTTGGCAGCTGGGCCCTTGGAGCATCAGGTGGCTCTCTGTCATCTCAGAACGCAATAAAGGGCACTCAAAGCGCGAGGCGACGAGCTCAGGTTTCCTTTCGTGCAGCTGGTGGCTCATCTGTAGCTCAGCATCCTGGACCTGCCATCCCCAGGGACTGGAGCCAATTGTGGTTGTGGCAGCTTGACCCACCCTCAGCCAGCCCCGGCGCCCCCAGTCTGTGTCAGGCAGGGGCAGGTCCCTGGGAATGCTCTGGCAAGGCACCATATCCATCTGCTGCCCTGAATGACCCTGCCTGGGGGAAGGGAAATATATTGCCCCTTAAAACGCTTTTTCTTCCTTTCTTTCTGCTCCACCCAGCTATGAGCAAGAGGAGCTGGAAAAATGGGGTGTGGAAGATGCAGGGAGACCCAGCACTGATGATGAGGACTGGCAGATCCTCACTGTGTGCTCTCTGCAATGGGAAAGGGGCCCCAGGAGCCCATGCAGGGCTGGTGGGTAACAGGGGACATGTATTCTCATGTCCCATGTCCCTGTTCTGGACAGAACTCTAAAACAGCTCTGAGGGCATCTCAAGTTTCCGAATTCAGCTCTGTCCCCAGCTGTCCATCTCTGCCACCCTGGCTGTGGCACTCAGCTGCTGCTTACCTGGTGATGGTGGGGGGAATCTCTGCTCTGTTTTAGATCGGTGCTTTGGAGGGAGGGAGCCCCAATAACCTGCCTGAAGCAGCAAACAGGGGCTGGGGAGAGGAGGAGCCCCAACACTTGGGGGCCCTGACACATGCACTTCATGAAACTCATTTGACAAGGAGCTCCCCAAAGGTGGTGGAGCTGCCAGAGATGAGGACCACAGGGGACAGGGATGGAGGGAGCACAGCAATGGCTGGCTGGTGGTCACCACACTTCTGTGGGCAAATAATCCCTTAAGGGAGATTACCCAGATTGGAAGATTACTGGCCCTAATCCCATAAGGTCATTTGTTTCAGTTAACTGAGATCCCTGTCTGTGGCAGCATCGAATGAAGTGCAGCAGCTTCAGGGCAACAGTGAGAGCGAGTGCTGAGGCACACACAGGCACTCCAGGCTGGGAACAATCCACACTCAGGTTAGATTTCTTCCTGACAGAAAATGTACTGGGATTGGGGCTGGATGCCAATGCTGGGAAATGCTCATTTGTCAGTGAGAGCAGCTGGCTGAAGATCTGAAAAAGCAGGAAGGAGGGAGGGCTTTCAGAGTCCAGGGAGGAGGAATGGGGATGGGGATGGGATGATATATGGCATGAGAATGGGGATGAGAGCAGGCTGACTGTGTCCTGGCAGCAGTGACTCTGGGGTTAACAATGACAATGCAATGAAGGCAGGGTTTTGCCAGGAATGTTGGGCTGCATGGAAGGATGAGGGCTGCTCTCTGTGGGAAGGTGGGGCCCCGCTCAGCACAGACATGGAGACAGCTGCAGCTGAGGGATCAAAATGCCATGGACATCTGGAAAACAATCTCAGGGCAGTGAGAAGTGGTTAGTGCTGCACTCTGCGGCCTCTCCCCAGCCAAGCTCTGAGCCACAAATCATCATGGATTTCTCCTCCTGGAGCCAGTGCCAAGGGCAGACATTCTGCTTGGAAGCTGGACTCAGACTGGAACCAGTGGTCCATTTGGACCAGTTCCCCTGGGAACTGGGCAGTCAGAGGGAGCGGCCACCCGCCCGCTGCCGGGAGCTGCTTTGCTTTGCTGTGTGTTTTGTAGAAAGAGCAGGTTTGGTTTCATCATGTTCCTTTTTCTTCCTTGCAGCCCTTTTCTGTATGCAGCCAGAAACCCTCCCTGCCTGCTGGCAGCTGCACAGGAAGCTTCAGGGATGTTTATAAGGTTTTTTTCTCTCTTCTCCTTTCATGTGGCTGCTGGGGCCTGTTGTTAAGATAAATCAGACTTCAAACCACGGTCTCCATGTTCTCAGGCTGTGGATCTTTAACTGCTGCTTCAGAGGGGGTGTTTCGGGGTCAGGGGAGAAAGATGGGTCTATCTCTCCCTGATTTCTAAGTCCCCTCTCCCTGGCGCTCTGCCCACTGTCATAGCAACGTAGTCCCTGCTCCATCACCCAGCCAAGACAGAAGGTCCCCAGGGACCAAGCCCAAAGAGGTCTGGAGTGGCCAGGTGTTGATAGGGACTCTGGTCAGTGGACCCCATTATTGGAAGGGGCTCTGCCCTGCCTGGTTGTTGATGAAACACTGCTTTCTTCAGGCTTTGGGATACTGGGAGCATCCCCTCCCCCAAGCAGGCATTTGTGGAGGGGATATGTCAGGAGCATCTCAAGGTGAGGTGTTTCATTATCAATGCTAATACATGCAGCACGAGGAGAGCCCTGCCGAGGGCCTGGCCACTCCCTTGTGCTGAGTAACATCTTCACCCCTGGATCGAGTCCCAGGAATCCGGGTTTACCCCACCCCTGGTTTGCGATGATCCTTCTGGCCACCCCTACAAGACAGAATTTGGAAGTTAGCCGTGTTTCCCGGGATCAAACACGCTCCCCCTCTCTGTGTGCTGACCACGGGCCGGGCTCCAGCCAGGCTCCTTCGCAGGCAGATGCACCTGGCTGAGCCCCGGGGGCCGAGCCGCAGAGCCAGAGCGCGGCTCCGCGGGCTGGGACTGCCTCCGGGAGGCAGCTGCCTGTATGCAGTCACCCTCCCTGGAGAACCATCACAAAGGACAGAAAACCCTTTCCCTCGCAGCCCTTTCCCTCCCAGCACCGCCAGGGATGCCGGCACAGGGCTGCTCCTCATGTGAGCACGTGTCCCGCGGGTACAGCGGGGCAGCATCAGGTCTCTGGGGCACCCAGACTGCAGCGGCCTTGGTACTTCACTTTCAGGGACATTCCCAAGGCTGGGGAATAACATATGTAATTCTTCCACGAGTTTAATTTCAGGAAAAACAAAAGCCTGCTACCAAACTTCATCTTTGGTCTTTTCAAGGAGGATACACCTTCTCTGAGTAGCCTGGTCTAGTGGAAGATGTCTCTGCCTGTGGCAAGGGGTTGGCACAAATTGATCTTTGAGATCCCTTCTAACCCAAACCTTTCTGTGATGATTCTGTGACTCTCCCTCCAAAGCAGGGCTCAGGTCCAGCCCAGCCAAGTCCCTGCTGGGACCCTCTCTGGAGGAGGCAGGCAGGATTTTGGTGGTCTGTGGTCTTGTCTCAGCCCGAGGAGAGAAGAGGCACCCACACCTCCACCCATCCGGACCTCGGCCCAAGCCTGGACACACGGGCAGGATCTTCCCTGGGCTGAGCCTCGGGGCTGGGGGGCTGCGGGGCTACCAGGAGATTCCCGGGAAGCACCAGCACTCGGCGGGCTGAAAGGAGCGGTCGGACAGCAAGGAAACGTGGTTCCGCCGGGACGGGGCGGGGCGGNGTCGGTACCGGCGGCGGGACGGGTGCTGGGTGTTCTGCGCGCTCCTCGTCTGCTTCGCGGACGGTGCCTCGGACCTGTGGCTGGCGGCCCATTACTACGTGCGGGGGCAGCGGTGGTGGTTCGGGCTGACGCTGCTGTTCGTGCTGCTGCCCTCGCTCGTGGTGCAGATGCTCAGCCTCAGGTGGTTCGTCTACGACTTCGCCGCCAGCACCAAGGACAGCGGCAGCGGCACCAAGGACAGCGGCCCCCGCGGCTGCTGCCGCCTCTGCGTCTGGCTGCTGCAGGGCCTGATCCACCTGCTGCAGCTGGGGCAGGTCTGGAGGTACGGGGGTACCTGGGGTTTAGGGGGGCCTAGGGGATGGGAGTACAGCGGGGAAGGGGCGGCTGCAGGGCCTGATTCACCTGCTCCAGCTGGGGCAGGTCTGGCTCTATGGGAAGGTATGGGAGTACAGGAGTGTGGGGGTATCGGGGTGATAGGGGTGCTGGAGGGATGGGGATGTTTCTGGGCTTGACACACCTACTGCAGCTGGAGCAGATCTGGAGGTACGAGCGTACCTGGGACTGGGGGTACAGGGGGCTAGAATGGGGCTTCTGCAGGGCCTGATCCACCTGCTGCAGCTCAGGCAGGTCTGGAGGTACAGGGGGAGGGGGCACATGGGGGTCATGAAGCCAGGCAGGGCCTGGAGGGAGCGGCACAGTGCAGCAGGGACATGGGTGGGGATAACAGCATGGAAGATTCAGGAGGGACTGGCAGGGCATGGGGGAAGTGGGTGCAGATGGAGAGGTGAAGGAGGGGCCCAGGCAGCTGGGGGAGGCACAAGGATCAATCTCTCAGCAGCCCCAGAAAGAAGGATGGTGGAGAAGAGCCCCCTGTGGGCACAAGGGGGGTGTGGGTAGGAGCTGTGGGTGTGGGTGAGGAGCTGCAGCCCAGCTTGGTGCCACAGCCCTACCATCCCTGCTGCCAGGTGGTGCTGGGCCTGCTGGGGACCTTCCTGGCCATGGCAGTGTGGTCCTGGGGGTGTGAAGTTATTATGCTGGGCCCTGAAAACCTCGAGGCTCCTGTTCTGATCTGGCTGCATTTGTGGGGTGGTGGGCAAGGAGGTGCTGGTGGTTCCCAGCCTGTCCAGGCTCTGCTGCTGCCCCATCCCAGTCCTGAGGACAGGCTGGTGGTGTGGGAAGGGCAAGCAGCAGACAGACAGGCTGGGGCAGCTCAAGGCCCTTCATATGCCTCTCTGCAGACCCCCCAGATGCACAAGGTGATGTTTTCTTGGCTCCTTCGTCCGCTGTGCTGCAGACCCAGCCCTGCACCCTCCCAGCTCCAGCCCCACGTGCTGGGGAAGAGCCGGGTTCTGGCACCGAGTGGCTCTGGAGGAGCTGGTGCCGGGAGGGCAGACAAAGGCAAATTCCCGGAACAATGAGTGGAGCCGGCAGCACTCCCGGCTCGGGTTTCCATCCTGTTTCCCCTCCTGAGTGCTGTAGTAGAGGCTCTTTGCTCGTTCCCTGTTGGTGTCTGCATGTTCATTCCTCTGCTGCTCCTTCTGGGATGCTCCGGGGTGTTTAACTTTGTTTGACAGTATGGTGTGTGCTGTGCTCAGCACACCTGCCAGCACACCTGCCCTCCCCAATCCCCCTGACAATGGGGCCATTTCAGGGTACTCTGGCTGCAGGATGGGTGCAAAACCTGCTTCAGTGTGCGAGGGGAGGTGGTGAGGGAGAGGACAGGAGCTCTCTGGCCCTGCCTGCAGCTGGCCTGAGCCTGACACACCTGATCCCAGCCCAAGCTGGAGCTGAGCTGCAGCCAGGGGCTTTGTTCCTGGGGGTGTCAGTCCTGCTCTTGGATCGGCTGTGCCATGGAGACTCCTAAGCCAATTAAAGCGGTAACTCTCAGCACTCACCCTCCAGGACATGTTGGTCTCAAGCAGCAGCTGAGGCTCTTTCTAATCTCTGGATTTGGGATTAGTTCGGGTGACCAGTTAAATGCAGTTTGTTAAACCCATTAGTGGGGTTGGATCCGGTGCAGGAGGATGTGGCAGTTGGTGGTGTTGGATAAATGCTGCAGGTGAAAGAAAGGATTTTCCCTGGTCAGAGCACTGTGTCCCTTGCCAAACTTCTCCCCCTTCCTGATTTACCTGCCTTCTCCCTCACCTCTGCAGATCTCACCTCTACCAACCTCACTGCACAGCCCGAAGCCCCACTTGTGATAAAAACTCCCAATCCCATAAAAGAAAACTGCTTCCCACCTGCAAAAGCAGCTCTGAGCATTGGCTTTGAGTTATCCCTGATTAAAGCTGTTGAAGTTAGCTGTCATTGGTATGTTCATGGTGCACATGCACAAACTCCACCATGGGCAGTCTCCGGAGATGCCGCCGGTGGTGTGACCATGTGCCCGTGTAAGCAGCAGCAGCATGGGCCTGACCCCAGCTGGTCCCACACCACCACCGTGCTTGTGGGCCATGCTTGGATGGTTTTGCAGCTCAGGAATTGTTATCCACTCACAAAGTCCCCAGCTTCTTCACCAAAGCAGCTCTGCAGGGCAGGGATGCTGCTCATGCCGGTATGCCTGCTGTCTGGACGTGTGTCAGGGTCCCCTGCCACCTCTGTGGGCTGGCAGCTGGCCAGGGTGTGCTGCAGGTCCCATCAGGCTGTGTATAGCTCTATCTGTGCCTGTGTTTGTGTTAGCCCACGGTCACACATGGTTTGGCTGCTTGGGGTCACTGGGGCCAGACCTGCAGTTCCCTCTCTTCCTGAAAGCCCCCATCAGCCTATGTACCCCCATCCTCTGCTGGCTTGGGGGCCCAGTGCCACCCCTCAGTCCTGGTGCCAGTCTGGTAGCAGTCCAGGAGGGCAAGGACATCCTGGGCAGGCTCATGAGGAGTGGCAGAGCTGGAACCTGCAGGTTTCCCCACCACTCTGCTCCCTAGAGCTTTTCTCTGTCTGTGTGGGGACAGGAGCCCTCCCAGCCCTGGGAGCACCCAGATTTGGAGTGTCAGCTTGTCCCGCTGCAGGACCCAGTGTTGGTGGTCCCCACCTGGCCCTGGTGCAAAGGACAAGGGGCTTTTAGGGCCAGACAAAGCCTTTCCCTAAGCACAGGTGCCCTCAGGTATTCTCATCTGCCCTGACTAGCCAGGGCATCTTGAAGTGTGGAGTTGGCGGCACACAGTGAGTGCAGTGACATGGGCACACGTGCAGCTCTCCCTGATGGCCTGACTTGGTAGGATGTGTAAGGGATTAAAAGGACTGTAACAGAGAAACCATTTTCTTCGTGTTTAAATATGGGATTAAGGGATGAGATCCCAAATTATCTTCTAGGAAAATCACACTTCCTATTGCTCACTCTGGGACCAGAGGGTCCCTCGTCCTTTTCCATCTGAGGATGATGATTAGTGGATTTGTTTGTAACCAGTGTTGGGCTTTTCTCCTCGTTCATTTTTCCAACACCTGAAAACTGGGCTCAGTAATTGGGAGTTGGGGGCAAACAGTGGCACTGGTGACAAATCCAGCTGTAGTGGGGCTCTGACAAAACCAGTGCCCACCCAAACCACCACCTTCTTGCTGCAGGGGTTTTTTTGCAATACAAAGGAGGGAGCAATTAGCCCTGAGAGCTCTCACTGTCGGATTCTGCTTCATCATCAGTTTTTTTGAAAATTAAATGATTTTTTTTCAAGTGATTGATTCTGTGTTTCCCGTGCAGCTGCCGCGGCGCAGGGCTGGGGAGCGCCTGCCGTGCTGGCAGCGCCGGGATCGCTCACTGGGCTGAAACACCACGGGATGATCAAATGCAGAACAAATAAGAATCAACATTTCATTCGGACGAGTTGATGGGAGATGAAATCTCGTTTTAATGAGACCTATGGAGTTGGCAGACAGAGGGATAATTGTGCCTTTGCTGAAAGCTGGGGAGGCCACGGGTCACTTGTTGTACAGTGCAGGACCCAGGGCTGGGGCTCTGTGGTGTGTGTGCAAGGGCTGCTCTGTGCCATGGACAGTGGGATCGCTGGTGAGCCCAATTACCAAGACTAATTACAGGGACAGGATGAGGTCACCAACTCCCAAGCCCGGTTCATGCATGGGCAGTCTGGGACAGCAGTGATGCCCTACAGCAACCAGTGCTCTCCATTGTTTCCCTTGCTTCCCCCTCTGCTGTCCCTTCCACTCCTGGGCTGCCCACTGGTTTGCTTCCCACCAGAGAGGAGGATCCTTTGTGCCCCTTCTGAGGGGCAGTGACTGTGGTGGTGCCACAATGGCAGCACTGGCCTGGCTGCCGTGAGCAGGTGGCACTGGGATGCAGATCTATGCCAGGAGCCACAGCCTCTCCACACCCCAAGCAGTGAGGGACAGGCTGCAGCAAAGGCTAAAATTAGGTGTTACCCTGGAGGTGGAGGTTAAAAAGTCACTTTGACACCAGCACAGAGAAGCTGGTGAGGGCTGGGAGCGGGGCTGGAAGGGCAGAGCAGATGGCAGCAGGGTGTCCTGAGGGCTCGGTGGCCCCAGCTGCTGGCCCTCACTGTGCTCTCAGGCTGTGCAGCCCCGGGGGTGGGAGCACTCTGCTGTCCCTGCAGCGGGAGCAGGGCTGGCTCCTGCCTCCTCCTGCTGACGGATGAGCTGAAAGTGCTGCGATCAGGCTTTCTCCCATGCTCTGGGCTGATGGAGTTGTCTGGCAGCACATTCTGGAGCTGATGGAGAAACCGTTGCTCTGCCAGAGGATTTTATTCACTGGGAGGAATCTGTGGCCTGACGTCCTCCTGCTGCACCTGTTTTCCTCCTCATCCGGCTCCCTTCTCCTCCTCGCCAGCAGAGCCCTGGCCGTGGAGCAGGCAGGGCTGCCCGGGGAAGCCCTGCCTGGCCAGCCCTGTGTCCCTTCCCGTTGTGCCAGATCTGGCCCGGTGCCGTGGGGAGGGTCCCTGGTGGCGGTGACTCAGCCGGGCGTGCGTCGGTGCCACGCACACCTCCACTGACCCCCGGCCGACGACCAGATGGCTGGGAGCAGCGTGTGGCTGCACCCACAGCCCTGCCAAGAGCCCAGGCAACAGCGGCATGAGCGCCGGGAGCTTCCTGCAGGCAGCACGGCACAACCAGCTGGTTCCTCCATCCTGGCCGGGGCAGGAGGAAGCAGGGTGGGCTCTGCGCCAGCTTAGACCAAAATATCCCTTTTGAGAAGCAGCCGGATGTGGTGCTGGGTCGGGGCAGCCTGAATCCATGGGTGGCTGGAAAGCAGAGCTGTGGATGGGATCCCCGGCTGGGGGAAGCCAGACCCTGCATGGGTGGTTAAAGATTGGGGTGATGGGTGGGTATGACACCCATCATCGTTGTAGGTGATGGGTGGGCAGCAGGGTGATGGCCCAGGGCTCTGGGGTGCTGAGCTGACTTTGCACAAGCTGCCTCTTCCCAAATTGGAGCCCTGGCCTGGGACAGGAATGCATTCATCATTGCTGCTGTCTGGCAGTTCCTGGCACTGCTGGCCTAAGGGCATTTCCATGGTGCCAAATCAGCAGGGACAGGTTGGCAGTGGTCACAGAGCATTTCTGGTGTGGGCAGAGTGAGGTGAGCTCACCTGGCAGCGTGGGCTCACCTCACCCTTCCCCTGCCTGGCACAGGTACCTCCGCACGCTGTACCTGGGGCTGCAGAGCCGGTGGCAGGCCGAGCACCGCCGCCGCCACTTCTACTGGCGGATGATGTTCGAGAGCGCGGACATCAGCATGCTGCGGCTGCTGGAGGCCTTCCTCAAGAGCGCACCCCAGCTCGTGCTGCAGCTCAGCATCATGGTGCAGCAGAACAGCATCGAGCCGTTGCAGGGTAAGGGACAGCACTTGCAGGGGACAGGGTGGGGGGAGGAAGGTCCCTGGTTTCTGTGGGTTCTCATGGCCACTCCCCGCAGGACTCTCAGCCTCAGCCTCTCTGGTCTCGCTGGCCTGGATGATCGCCTCCTACCAGAAGGTGCTGCGGGACTCGCGGGAGGATAAGATGCCCATGTCCTACAAGGGCGCCGTGGTGCAGATCCTCTGGCACCTCTTCACCATCGCTGCTCGTGCCATCGCCTTTGCCCTCTTTGCCTCCGTGTTCCAGCTCTACTTTGGCATCTTCATTGTCACCCACTGGTGCATCATGACCTTCTGGATCATCCAGGGTGAGACGGATTTCTGCATGTCCAAGTGGGAGGAGATCATCTACAACATGGTGGTGGGCATCATCTACATCTTCTGCTGGTTCAACGTCAAGGAGGGACGGAGCCGCTACCGCATGTGCATCTACTACATCATCACTCTGTCAGAGAACGCCGCCCTCACCATCCTCTGGTTCCTGTACTACGACCGCAAGACCACCTCCGACTTCAACGCCTTAATCCTCGTCTGCGTGGTTAGCTCCAGCTTTGCCCTCGGCATCTTCTTCATGTTCATCTACTACTGCCTCTTGCACCCCAACGGCCCCATCTTCAGCCACCGCTCCGTGGGCTGCATCTTCCGGCAGGAGCCCCCCCCGGTGCCGGGGTCCCCCGTGGAAGCCGTCACCAGCCCCCCGCGCTCGCTGCCGCGGACTACAGGGGGGGAGCGGGACGGGGCGCCAGGGGAGCGGGACAGCTGCGTGCCCGTCTTCCAGGTGAGACCCTGTGCCCCGCCGGCGCCGGCCGCCCGCGCCCCGCGGACAGAGGGGCCCGTCATCCGCATTGACCTGCCCAGGAAGAAGTATCCGGCCTGGGATGCTCATTTCATCGACCGGCGCCTTCGGAAGACCATCCTGGCGCTGGAGTACGCGTCACCCACCACCCCCCGCCTGCAGTACCGCACCCCCGGCGCCCCGCAGGAGGTGCTGGAGTACGAGACCACCGTGTAGTTTGCGGGGCGTGAGGCTGCGGCGGGAGCCCCGGTGCCACCTAGGCCACCCTGTGTCTCCACAGCTGTTTGCCTTCCTTTATGTTTGCGGGCGCTGCCGTGTCGCCATGCCAAGCATCCCGTGGGCGGTGGCCGGGGAGGTCTCTTGGTGCTATCCCCTCCCCGCGCTGCCTTCCCGAAGCCCAGACCCGTCCCACCCGACGGCGGCCGCTCGCACGCCCTCCAGGGCTCGTCCTTGCCAAAATACCTCACCGGTGCCTGAGCCCAGGCGGTGGGTGCTGAGGCCCATATCAGTGGTGCCGGATGGGGACCGGGGAGCTGGCAGCTGGCAGCTTCCAGGGGCACGGTGGGGCACGGTGGGGTACAGTGGGCAGCACATGGGAACACAGGTGCCTGTGCCACGGCAGAGCCGTGGGGATGGATCATGGCTGCCCTGGGGTGTGCATGGGGCTCGTGACCCCCAGGGAGCTGGGGCAGGGACAGCCGGGGGACATCCAGTCTCCCTCGTGTCTCCCACTTCCCCCACACTCTGCCACACCAACCCTAAGTGAGCCCCTTCATATCCATCCTCAGTCCCCCCGGCTCAGGGTTGAGCCATGTCCCCAACTCCATGGGGTCTCCAATATCCTGTGGGGTGGAGACCCTGGCCTGGGGAGGCCCCTCGTGGGTGGGCACGAACCCTGCATCCCTGGTTCTGAGCTGAGTCCCCAGCTGTGGCCAGGATGGCTGCACCCCGTCCTCCCCCCCATCCTCACAGGAACTGCTTCATCTCATTGGGTTTGTTTTCACCTGAATGGTGACATTTTGTGTGACATTTTCTACCTCCACAGGGGCCGGGGGTGGCAGGGCCTGGCTGGCACCACTGAGGGGTATGTGCGGGGCCGCCGGCGTTCCCCGGATTGCCCAAAGTGGGATTCACCCCCAGCCGTTCTCCTCTCCTGGGCTGGCATCCCTTCCCACCCGGGAGCATTTCCATTCACTCCATCAGCATCACCTCCCTCCAGCTCCCCAGTATAAACCTGAGCTGGGATCCTGCCTCCCCTGACCTCGCCCTGTGTCCCCCCCCGCCTCTCCCCTGCCTCTCCCCAATCCCTGCTCCGCCTGTCCCTGTCTGCTCCTGCCTCCCCAGAGGAGTGGGGCTGCTTGGGCTCCGGGTTTGAATGTGTTTCTGGTCCTGCCCAGATCCGCCAGCCCCCACCGAGGGGCTGTGCTGAATGTACCCTGTGCCCCCCAGGCTGGGACTGTCCCGGGGGAGTTGTGTGCATGTGTGTGTGTGTGTATGTGTGTGTGCAGGGGCTGGCAGGGGTTTGCAGGGCAGGGGAGCTGCTGGACCCCCCAGCCTTGTGCTGCCCCAGCCCCTTGTCCCCTGCACCCACGGCCCCTGTGCCTTCCCTGCATCCCCTGTGCCCCCGCCATGGCTCCACAGGGCCCTGGCCTCTGGCTGCCCGGAGTCGCAGTGCCAAGCCCTGCCCGGGCTGGGGAGCGTGGGCAGCACTGAGAGCCCCTCTGTGCCATGGGGCACCGTGTGAGGCACTGGAGGATGGGAGGAGTGGGATGGGAGAGCTGCACCTGGGAATGGTTGGGATGTGGGGTCCCTGAGGGCCAGTGTGGGTGCCCGGCCCTATGACACGGCCGGGGAGGGTGGGTGTGTGCTGGCGGTGGCATCACGTTGCTTTTGTTTCCCATTTCTTGGTAGCCGGGGTGACAGCAGGCTGGGCTGGCCATCGCTGGGTTCACTGGTGCTAACTGGTGCTAACTGGAAGCCTTGGAAACCCTTTAGGAAGAGGGTGCAGAGCATGGCTGGGGCTGGGCAGTGGGCTGGGCCCCTGCCACCTGCACCCCCTCCTTTACTGCCGTCACGGGCAGCCCCCGGTGGTGTGTGCTGGTCGTGCTGGGGCAGCCCCAGCGTGGGGCGGCTCTGGGGCGGGGTCTCTTTTCCTCAGGGAAGGTGAGGGGCAGCAACCAGGGGTGCCAGGCTGGTCCAGGAGCTCACTGCTGCAGGCATCAAGCAGTGTCGCCGCAGCCCCTGAACGGTGCCCAGGCGGTGGCAGCTCCTCCCTGGGTCCGGCTCGCTGAGGATCTGGCGATGGGCCACATGGGGACTGTGTGCCATCACGGAGCGGCTCCTCTGGGCTCCCCGTCCACTCTGGGGCAGAGATACCATTTGGGCATCATTTGGGCATGCCCTTCATGCCAGAGTTTGTGTGGGGACCGCAGGGCCACGCTGGTGGGTCAGAGGGACACTTTTCTATGCACTCAAGCCACGGTACCCTCAGCCCTGAG
>VXBI01008500.1:33267-46649 GCA_013397375.1 Toxostoma redivivum | reverse complement strand
GGGCCGGCACCGCTGGCGGCAGCTGGGAGCGCGGCACCGGCTTCGGCAGCTGGGAGCGGCGACACGCCGGCAGCAACCCCCTGGACCCCCAAGAGCCCTGCCCTGATGCTTACTCCAACCTCATTATCCTCGCCGTGCCCAACAGGGTGAGGGGCCTCGGTGTGTGCCACCCACCGCCCACTCGCCCACCCGTCGGCACTCACTGCCCTCCTCCATTCCCGCTGCAGGATGCTGGTGAGGAGTCCTGTGCGCTCATCTGTCAAGTGTTCCAGATCATCTACGGCGATCAGAGCATCGAGTGCGTGGACCGCGCCGGGTACCACTACACCTCCACGCCCACACGGCCCTGGCTCTCCAGCAGGAGTGAGTGGCTGCGGACAGGAGTGGGAACATCCAGTGGGGTGTCATGGGGCTTAGAGAGATGGGGGTACATGGACACATCGTGGGGGGTTTGTCTCTGCTATGAGGTCTCAGCTCTCCCTCCCCAGGCGAGAGCTGCCGCACAGATGGGACATACGGCTACGATGCTGACTACAGCTGCTGCAGCTCCTTGTAAGTCTGGCTCCCCGAGGGTGCCCTTGGACTGGAGTGGGTTCCACTAGAACAGTGTGGGATTCCCCTGCCCCTGGGTGGGTGCCCCTGCCCTTGGGTGGGTGCCAGTCCCCACTGCAGTGATGCCCCAGCCCCACCTGATGGTGAGTGCTGTGCAGTGGGTGGGGGGCAGCTGGGCACACGAGGGGTACAGGGACCTGCTGACCCGCGTCCTCCCACAGCAATGGCTCCCACGAGACCTTTGAAGCGTATTACAGCGGCACCTCCTCGCCCTCCTTCCACCACTCCCACCACAGCCTGGCCACTGCTTGCAGTGGCAGTGACCAGAGTGGCGCAGGGCTGGAGCAGCTGCAGGACTACATGGTGACGGTGAGGGCACAGGGATGGAATGGGGACAAGCAGCAGGCCAGCAGTGCCAGCAGCTGGGGTGGGGGCAGCAGGCAGGTCTAGGCTCCCTGTGCCAGAGAGCAGCAGTGGGACACAGGGTGAGGGGCTGGGGGCTGTGTGTTGCTGGTGTCCCCAAGCCCAACCTGTCCCTGTGTCACCACAGCTGCGCAACAAGTTGTCACCACAGGAGATCCAGCAGTTTGCTGTCCTGCTCCGCGAGTACCGGCTGGGCACACCGGTGCAGGAATACTGCACTGAGCTCCTGCGCCTCTACGGGGACCGCAGGAAGTTCCTCCTTCTGGGTGAGTGTCTGCAGCCACCCTGTGTCACCATGTCACCCTGGTGATGTCTGTGCATCCCTTGGGGACATGGTGCTGGTGATGGGTGTGCTTCAGGGGATGTCAGGACCCCATTGCTTACTGGGGGCAGGATGGGACAAACCTCCTGCCAGCAGCCAGTAGGGCTGGCATTGCACCCCAGTGCTGCCCACCAGAGCATCCTCCCCAGGCTTACACTGCCTATGACAGGAATGAGGCCCTTCATCCCTGACCAAGACATCGGATACTTTGAGACCTTCCTGGAGAGCATCGGGATCCGGGAGGGCGGGATCCTCACTGACAGCTTCGGCCGCATCAAGCGCAGTATGAGCAACACGTCAGCCTCGGCCGTGCGCAGCTACGACAGCTGGTCCCTGCGCTCCGAGTCTGAGTCCTTCAACCGCATGATCACGGACATCACCCACGACATCGAGGCACTGGCACGGGATGAGGAAGAGGAGGAGGAGGAAGAGGACAACTACCTGTGAGCCAGTGCCAAAAGCCAGCTGTCCCCTCCCTGCTCGCTGATGTGGTGCTGCACCTCCAGGACCAGACTCAGCAGGTGCTCAGCTCTGTTGAACCAGGGAGGGTGAATTTGTCACCATGGGAGGGACAGGCCTCTGCACTGTCAGATACTGTCAAGGCTGTGGGAATCACAAGGCAGCCGTGGCTGTGGGGGAGACACATGTGCTGTAATTTCTGCAGATTTCAATTAAATGCTGGGGCTGAGAGCAGAGCAGGTTCTTCCCTGGGAAAAGAGTCAGAGTGTAGGGGTTGCTGTGCTATGAGGGTGAGCTCGGGCTGGGCTGGGCACCTGCCCACTCCAGTGTCACCTGGAGGTCACCACCAGTATCAGGGTGCTGCCGGCTGTTCCTGGCTGGCTCCAGGGGATGCTCAGAGCAATGGAGGGGGTCAGCAAGAGTGTGCTGGGAGAGAAAAGGGCTCGTGGCCGCAGTTGGCCCGCTGCTGCCTGTGCGACACTCGTCCGGCCGCGGGCTGCGGGTGTTTCACAAAAGGAAGTTCCTGCCCCGGGACCGGCTTCCTGCAGTCCCGCCCTGCAACCCCCCCGCCGCCGAAGGACAGGGCCGTGCTCCCCGCCGCCCGATGGACCTCAGCTGATGTTCCCTGGCCACCGTCCCCGAGCCGATACCCGCTGGCCACTGTACCCCACTATCCCACTGCTATTGGCCCTTGGCTGATGGCCCCGAGCCAACATTCCCTGGCCAATGTCCCTTGGTGGGGACTACAGGACAGCGCTGCAGCCCCAGGGTGGTGTGTGGGCAGCAGACGCTGGGGCTACCAGAGGAACTTACTTTTTCTACAAAAAAATTTACATATGCAAACCCTCATGAGGTGAGACGCTCTTGGACGCTGGCTGCTTCCTCTGAACCCAAGCAGCCCATGGTCAGGGTCACACAGAGCCGTATGTCCCCTTGCCTCCATCCCGAATTCAGAGGTTGTCCGAGCAATCCAGAAGAAAGGCTGGATAGGGGCCGAGAGGAGCTTTGGCACGGAAATACCATACCAAAGGGCCAGCAGGGGCACCATAAAGCCCAGGCAGGGATACCCAGACCTCTCTGAGCCGTGCTTCACAAAGCCAGTCCCATGCACTCCACTGTGTCCTGGACCCCCTCATGTCCTACACCCCACCACGGATGCTCAGGGCTTTCTTTTCTCCTTCCTGGGGACAGGGACCCAGGCTGAAGCCGTGTCCTGTGCTCCCCGCCCTCCATGGCCCTGCATCAGGCGAGGAAACATTCTGGGCGCTGCTCTGGGGTGCCGGACCCAAACCCGTCCGGTGTCCCGGGGGCAGCAGATGGACAGACGGGCTCTGGCACCCCTCGGAGGGTCCGTAAGGGCAATGGGGTCACGCAGGGCTGGGATGTCCTTGCGGGTGCGGATCGTGGGGTGGTGGTCTCCGCTCCCAGCCCAGCACAGGAGCCACCGGCCGCACCCGCCCCGTCGGAGTCGGGGGCACGGCCGTACCGGGAGGGGCGTGGCTGTACCGGGAGGGGCAGGGCAGTACCGGGCAGGCGGCGGGAGAGCAGCCGAGCAGAGCGGAGCAGCGGCAGCAGCTCGGGCTCCGTGACGGGGACTGAGAGCGGGACCGGCAACGGGGACGTGCCCCGGGACGGCAGCGAAGGTGAGAGCTGCGGGATCGGAACCGTGCGCGGAGCCCCGAGGGAGGCTCGGGAGCCACGTAGCGGGTCCCGGGCAGCCCGATGGGTCCGACCCCGTGTTCGGAGCGGCGGACCCTGGGAGACCGGAATGAGGAGATGGCCGGGAGTCTCACGGGTCCCGGTGCAGCCCCCGGTTTGGGACAGTGTAGCCCCGACGAGGGGTCCCTGCACTCGCTTTGTAGGGGTTGTCGGGGACCAGAGGCACGGGGCAGCAAGGGCATGGGGCTGCGGGCAGCCTTGCTCCGGGAACCTGATCCTCATGACTGGGGACACTGCATGAGCCCTGGGACCTGGCTCTCCAGGGTGGGACACATCAGGAATGCCAGCTATGCCACAGGAGCCAGTGGGAATGACCCTTGGACCGCCCGGGGTGTTTGCGGTTTGTAGGGCTGGATGCGCTGAGCCGGTGTGGGACAGGAAAAGCAAATACCTGCAGTGGTGATGGTGTGAGCCACGTCTGAGCTTAAGCTGGGCACCTTGTGGGTTTGCCAGGGTGGCTCTGGCACAGTCCCCAACCTGTGCCCAGGGTGTCCGCAGTGAGGGTGATGAGCTGTCATGGCTGCCACCACTGCTCCAGCTCTGCCCTCAGGAGCAAGGCTGACCCAGGCTTTGGCAAACAGGAAAAGACAGAGAGTGACCATAGGGTGTTGTGTAGGTGACAGCGATGTCCCTCAAGAGCTGTGCTGTGCACATTGAGGGCTCAGCCCTGAGCTTCCTCCTTTACTGTCACCACCAGCACCTTCTCCTTTCTCTGCGCCCAGATCTCTCTGGCCAAGGGAAGTACATTTGCAAGGGGCTTACCACTCTTGCTGCTTCTTGCAACTTTTTTCCCACTAAGTTTCTTGGGGTGCTGGACAAAGTTGAGCATTTGTCTTTGCCCTGGACTGGCTGTTTGGGGCAGCTCCCACCTAGCAGACAGCAGGGGAGCACAGTGTGGAGTGGTGACCTGTGGTGATGGGGAGGCCCTGGGCACCAGGGATGCTGTGTGGGGACCCCCAAGCTGCAGCAAAGCTCACCATGATCGGGGCCCCTCTTTGCGAAGGTGCTGAGTATGACCCTCTACTGCCATAGTGCCTGGTGCCTGCACCCTGTCCTGCATCCCAGGAGGGCTGGGAAGCTGCTCCATGGGTGCTGCTGTTGTTTCCCCAAACTTTGCCTCCTATGACATCTGCAGAAGATTTTCCTCTGGCATGTCACTGGGCACCCCAGTATCCTGAAGCTGTGAGAGGAGCAAAGCTTTCTCTGTCACTACAGGGCACCTGGGTGGGCACTGAGGCCCTGTGCTGGGTGGGAGCTGATGGGAACAGGGCTAGACTGGGGTTGAAGCGGGGCTTTCACCTCTGTTGCAATGGCCACACTTCTCCTTCCTTGGCTGCAGCATGGGTTGCGTGAGGTCAAAGGAAGCTGGTGTCCAAGAGAAGAAGACCAAAACTGATCCTGACCCGGATCCTGGCCCCACCATCCTGCAGGGCCACTATGTGAGGGACCCCACAGCCACCAACAAGAGGGTGAGTGATGAGGGATTCCAGGGCTGAACTGCCATGGGGGGCTCAGCCCCTCTCCTCAGCAGTGCTACCAGCACTGGGAGTAGAGCCAGCTGAGGGCACTGGCAGTGCCCATGCACTGGGGCAGGGACTCGGCTATAGGGTGGGACCTCAGGCCACAGTGAGATAAAGCACAGAGTGGACCTGATGGGAATCCAGGAATTATGGAGAAAGGAGAGAAAAAGGTGTTGGGAGGGGGTGGAGATGTTGGTGCTGGGTGGATTGTTGTGTGAGGTGGTGCTGGTGCTGCCCCTTGGGTGCCCTCCTACTCCTGCCATTGCTGTTGGGGCCAAGACCCCCTGTGGGAAACGGGTCTCTGCCACCTGTGATGTTACTCTGTGGTTTTGTTGCACTTTCCAGAACAATAATGTCCCCAGCATGGCTGTGCCCCTGCCTGAGGATGGTAGGTACAAGGGGGCTGCAAGTGGGTGCAGGGGGATGGAGTGTGTGGGGCAGCATGGCCAGATCCTCTCTGACCTAGGGGTGAACACTGCCAGTCCTGGTGGGATGGGAGCTCTGGGCTCCCTTGAAGGGCCAGATATGACATGATGAAGAGGGAGGTGCTGGGTACTGTGGGGGTCCTGGCCAATGCTCATGGCAGGAGTGGCTGGGCACCCCATCCCAGCATGGGGAGGGGTGCCCAGGGAGCTCCTCGCTGCAGGCTTGGGGGACAGTGTGGTGCTGGCACTCTACGACTATGAGGCAATGAACGCTGGGGACCTCAGCTTCCAGAAGGGAGAGCGGATGAAGGTCCTGGAGAAGTAAGTGCTGCTGGCAGACCCCTGTCCTGGATCTCCTGATGGCTTGTGTGGCCCTGTTGGGTTTTTATTCTGGAATTTGTCCTGGAGGAGCTTCTGGTGTCCAGGTCCAGGTGCCGGGAGCCAACCCAATGCCACTTCTGTCATAGGTCAGGGGAATGGTGGCAAGCACGGTCGCTGGTGACAGGATGTGAAGGCTTCATCCCCAGCAATTACGTTGCCCAGGTCAACTCGCTGGAGACAGAGGAGTGAGTCCATCCCTGGGTGCCAGATCCTGACCCCATGCTGTCTCACACTTCCCCACTGCTGCTGTCCCTGCTCCTGCCTCATGTCCTGCCCCCAGCCCTGCCCCACACCAGCATTCCCTGGTTCATTTGGTTCTGCTGCAGGTGGTTTTTCAAGGACATCAGCCGGAAGGATGCGGAGCGGCAGCTGCTTGGCCCTGGGAACATGATTGGGTCCTTCATGATAAGGGACAGCGAGACAACAAAAGGTGTGGAGGGGACACATAGCACATGGCGGTGAACAGCTGCCCAAAGGGCTTGCCTCATCCACTTTTGCCTGAAAGAGGAGCTCCCTCCCCAACCCTGGGGATCTGCTGTGCTGCATGGAGGGACTCGGGGGGTGGACATGCTCTCGCTGGAAGTGCCCCTGCAATAGCCTGTGGTGCTGCCACATGCCCAAACCCCACGGCAGGGGTAGGGGGATGTGACCCTCTGAGGTTGCTTTGGGTGTTTGGGGTGCAGCATAGCTGGCCTGGGGCTGAAGGGGTGGTGGCAGCACAGTGGGTGGGTGCTGCTGGCTCTGCTGGGCGATGGCTCTGTGCATGCCAGCAGCACCGGGATGGCCAGGAGCAGCAGGAATGTGCTCCCGTGGGAGGTGCCAGCTCATCCTTCCCTGCCCAGGCTCTTATTCGCTCTCGGTGCGGGACGGGGACGAACTGCGGGGCGGGGCAGTGAAGCATTACAAGATCCGGACACTGGACAGCGGTGGCTTCTACATCTCCCCACGAAACAACTTCAACACGCTGCAGGAGCTGGTCCAGCACTACAAGGGTGAGCCCTGGGTTGCTTTGTCCTGGAGCCGAGCAGCCGAGCAGCTGGAGGTGTGTAGAGGCTGAGGGGCTCCTGCCCATCACCCCTGGGCTCCTGCTGTGGCTCTGACTGCAACATGCAGTGACTTCCAGACCTTCCCCTATTGCCATGGCTGGCCTGCTGGCTGTCACAGCTGTGGTGCTAGTGTCCCTGAACACCCACGGTGGCCAGAACTCCCCCTTGAAGCACAGTGTGGCCGGTGAGACAGGCTGGCTGATGGCCCTGGACGCTCCCCTCAGGTCAGAGCGACGGGCTGTGCCAGAAGCTCACCCACCCCTGCCGTGTACCCAAACCACAGAAGCCCTGGGAGAAGGATGCCTGGGAGATTCCTCGGGAGTCACTGAGCCTGGAGAAGAAGCTGGGAGCCGGGCAGTTCGGAGAAGTGTGGATGGGTGAGAGTGAGGGGGAGGCAGCTGGGAGGATGATGAAGGTGATGGTGAAGGAAGAAGGGTAGGGGATGTGAGAGAAGATAGAGGGATGGTGGGAGGGAGTAACCTGAGGGAGAGAAGCAGGGGGACATGGAGGTGACCCTGCCTTAATGCAGGGGCTGGTTGGGGCTGGGCACGTGGGGACAGCCCTGGGCTGTGTGTGGTCTCCAGCCTTCCCACAGCAGCTCCGTCTGCAGGACTGGGACTTTAGCTCCAAAGCCTAGTGCACCCAGGGCAGTGTGGGAATGATCTGTTGTTCCACCTCCAGCTACCTACAACAAGCACACCAAGGTGGCAGTGAAGACCATGAAGCCGGGCAGCATGTCTGTGGAAGCCTTCCTGGAGGAGGCAAACCTGATGAAGACGCTGCAGCACGACAAACTGGTGAAGCTGCATGCAGTGGTCACCAGGGAGGAGCCCATCTTCATCATCACCGAATTCATGGAGAAAGGTGCAATCCACATCCCTGAGTGGTGTCTGTGTGCCAGGCCAAGTGACAGCACTTGGGTTCCCTGGGATGGTGCAGGATCAACCTCTTCCACATCCCCAGGCTCAGCTGTGGGCTCTGCACCAGCTCCCAGGACTCTGGGAGCAGTTCTGGCTCCTGCCACCACACCAGAAGCGTGTCAGTGCTCTGGGGCAGGGTGCTGGGGAAGGGGATGTGGTAACAGCACTGAGAGATGAGGGACACCTAAGAGGGGACAGATGAGTGCAAGCACTCTGCAAGCAGGAGGGAGCCTGCAGAGGTGCTCCCCCCTTGGCCTGACCCATGGGAGTGGGATGGGGGATCAAATGTGTTTCCAGAGTCCCCTTGTCCTGCTTGGACCCTGTGCCACCGTAAGGGTGGGTACAGGCTCCAGCTAAACCATGAGCCCTGGCACCATTCCTTGACTGCAGGAAGCTTGCTGGATTTCCTGAAGACTGATGAGGGGAACAAGCTGCTGCTGCCTAAGCTGATCGACTTCTCTGCCCAGGTGAGGAAGGAGCAGACCTTCACTAGCTCTGAGTGCCCCTTGTCCTCCAGAAAAGGGTGAGTGAGGAGCCTGGGGACTTACCTGGGGCTTGTGCAGGGCCAGCCAGAAGCCTAGCCTGAACAGTGCAGTGAGGTTTTCCTGCAGGCAGCCACTGCCTGCTTACCATCCCCATCCCGCTGACCTCGCAAGAGCAGGGGTGTGAGAAAGGAGAAGTGGCAGCTTCCCCCTCACCACATTGATATCTGCAGCACTCAGCCAGCCCACCTGCACCTGAGCAGTGCACAGCAGAGCTGCACAGATCCTGGAGAGGACTGGCTATTGACTTCTGTGTCTGCCATGGTTCTTGTAGCCCTCACAGCCCATGGGGCCACTGCTTTGTGGAGAAAGTGGGCATGAGGATGGGGCTTGTTTCCACAGTTCACGATTGCTTCTGGGACATGCCAGTGCTGGTTGGTGTGGCCCAACCAAGCCCAGGGCAATGTTATCAATTTCTATAATTGATAACTATTGATACTGGTAGCTATAATTTCTAATTTGCTGCTGCTGTAACAGTTACCTGCAAACCTTACCTGCAAACTTGGCCAAACCCCACAAACCCAGCATGCCCACACACCCACCTCATCCCCAGCACTGCTTCAGGGCAGTGCCTCGGTGATGTGAAGCCCTGTGGGTTTAACAGGAATCCTGCAGCATGATCCTGTGTGGTCCCAATGCCCAAGAGGCTGAGACAGGCACAGTTCCCAGTCTCCTGGCAGGAGCATAGCAGGCTGTGCTCCCCCAGGGGAATGCCTACAGAAGGGTTGTGTTTCAATAAAGTCACCAGAGGGCTGTCACGGTCAGGGGAAGGCAGCTGGAGAGGCAGGAGGACTCAGTGATAATTATTTCAGGGATATTTTCAGAACCTGATTTTGAGTACAGCAGAATGAACTGTTAAACACCTCACTCCATGTAAAACCATTTGCACAACCACTGAGTCTCTGCTGCTTCTCCAATGCCCCTGAGTGAGGACTGAATCCAGAGATCCTTTGTGCTGACTCAAATACTTCATAGAGACACCTGAGCAATAGGAAAGCCAGGATGGGAGCTCAGATCCTGTGGGTTTAGACCAGGTCACTGGCTGCTGGAGCCAGTTGTGCTGGGGTCTGTGGATCAGCTGTGCACTCCTGCACACCATCTGTTCTCAGCAAGCTGGCCCGTGCCAACTCCAGCTCGGCCCATGGCTCCGAGGGGCTGCTCAGAGAAGCTCTGGGGAGCAAAGGCTGAAGGGCTGTCACAGGCAGGGAGCAGCCTGGCCCTTGTGCTGGGGCTGAGTCACTGCGGGCAGAAATGCATCTGTGGTCATGGAAATGATCTTTCCGCTCTTGCACTGCCTGGTTACTTCTGTATTTAGTAGGGAGAGCTCTGTGAGAGCTGAATCTCACCCAGGCCAGCTTGTGTGGATGTGATAAGGTTGGGAGCGGTTTCCCCTCTGGCTGCTCCAGCCCCTTCACATTCTGGATTCTGGTCACATCCAGGCATGGGGTAACAATACAACTCTGGAGTTTGGTTGTGCATGCACCAGGTCACCTCTGCCTGATCTGCACACACACTGAGTGCAAAGACTTCAGAAGACAGAGTGGTGAGGGGGGATTGTCAGGGGCCGTCACAGCATGCTGTCTGCAGGCAGAGATGACTCTTCAGAAACTAGTCTGGAAGAACTCAGGCATCTTCCCCTATGTTTTTCTGCCCCAGCTAAGAAAGTTCTGGAATGCTGACCTTTGCTGTGGCAATTACAGTGAGCCATTATGGGTGTATTTGGGGACTGGTCTCACATCTTCCCTGAGCAGAGAATGATTTGCTCCTCCTTCACATTCTCATGGCTGTGGATGAAGCAGTTACACCTTGCCCTGCAAACACTCACAGACACTCTCTGGTGATCATATGAGCTTCTCATTGTCCATTCTCATAGCTTTCCTCACACAGCAGCTTAAGGGTGTCATGTTGGCCTGGTCACCCAAACCTTAACCTCTTCTGCAAGGGATTTCCTGCTTAGAGAGCAGTTTCCATGCAGGAAAGTCACAGAATGGTTTGGATTGGAAGGAGCCTTAAAGCTCATCTCATTCCAACCCCTTGCCACGGGCAGGGACGCTTTCCACTAGACCAGGTTGCTCCAAGCGCTGTCCAGCCTGACCTTGAACACTTCCAGGGATGGGACATCCATGTCCTGCTGTGGCTCAGCCTCCTTTCACCCTTTTCTGAGTACTGGCCAGAAGCAGTTGACTTCTTTGGTGCTGAGGGGCTGTGTGTTATTTCAAGCAGCCTGTTTGCATTTGCCTTGTTCCCCTGTGGCAGATTGCAGAAGGAATGGCTTTTATTGAGAAGAGGAACTACATCCACAGAGACCTGAGAGCTGCTAACATCCTGGTGTCGGCAGTGCTGGTGTGCAAGATTGCAGACTTTGGGCTGGCCAGGGTCATCGAGGACTCCGAGTACACGGCCCGGGAAGGTGCTGGGGGTGAAAGGCTGGGGGGGTTCCCTTAGAGCCACTTGCCATCGTGGTGGTCTCGATCCCAGGAGGGATGTGCTGGGTACATGGGCAGAGGGAAGCTCCTCTCATTTGCATCACTTCACTTGTTCCTCTTCTGTTTCCTTCTTGTTCCCCATATTTCGCCATCCATTTCTCAGCAGTTGGGGTTGAGCTTATGTTTCCCATTGGATGTCTTTGTCCAGGTGCCAAGTTTCCCATTAAATGGACTGCACCAGAAGCCATCAACTACGGATCTTTCACTATAAAATCTGATGTCTGGTCCTTTGGGATCCTCCTGACTGAGATCATTACCTATGGACGGATCCCCTACCCAGGTAAGGAGGTGAAATGCCTCCACTAATTTGGTTCCAAAAGACACATTCCACCTTCTGGGCCCCATGCATGTGACCTGAGCTTCTCCAGCTCCATGGAAAAACTCTGTAAATCCTTATCATTAAGGATTATCCTGTACTTAATACTAATAATTATTTTGGTACCTTTCTCCAGTGGGAAATTACTCTGTAAATGCTACCACAAATGGATCATGAAGGATCTGGGGTGGCATGAAGGGCTGTTCTGAGGGGCAGCTCTGCCCCCACACTGACCTGTTTTCAGGTCAGTGGAAGCAATGGCTCATCACAGACTTACCACATGTAGATTTTAATTTATACAAAATTATTATAATCCCCATCTGACCTGGGGCACAAAACTCCATCCTACAATAACCCAGCTGCTCCTTTGCCCACATTTCCCTAACCAGGAACAGCAGCTCCCCCTTCCCAGCCCCTCTAACCACCTTTTCCTTTCTGGAAACATTACCCAAAGGGATAGAAGTTTTGGGTTTGGAGATTTTATGACTTTTAAAGAAACCAGTGATAAACCAGGTGATGTTGACCTGTTCCACCCCGTTTTCCCAGGGATGTCGAGTACGGAGGTGATCAGGGCGCTGGAGCATGGGTACCGGATGCCCCGCACAGCAAACTGCCCTGAGGAGCTATATGACATCATGATGAGGTGCTGGAAGATCAGACCCGAGGATCGTCCCACTTTTGAGTACATACAAAGTGTTTTGGAGGATTTCTTTACTGCGACAGAGAGCCAGTACCAGCAGCAGCCGTAGCATGGGATGCTTGGGGCAGACACTGCCAGCTCTTCCCTGTCTCACCTGTGCCTTTCTTCCCCTGTCAGCCTGGCCCAGGAACCACAGCCTTCCTGGAGTGGCTGGGCTGAAGGAAGTGCATGGTGGAGGGAGAAGAGATATGGCCAAACCTTGTGCCTTTCCCAGGAGCCTGAGTGTCCACGGGGCAGTGGCTCCAGGAAGTGCAGTCAGGACAGTGGATGCCCAGATCCCAGGAGGGTGGACAGGGATGGGGCCAGGCCTGCTTTTGCTGCAAGGAAAAACCCAGAGCAGTATTTTTTTAATCCTTCTGAGAACTTATCACATCGTTCTGCAGAAGTGGGTGCTTTAGTGTGCTGGACTTGGTGAAGTGCCACGCAGTGCCTGTGCTCCCTTTGTGATTGACCCCAGGGGATTCCCACAGTGCAGCCCGTGGGCTCATCATCAGGATCCTGGGGTTTGGATGTGGAGTGTCATGGACACATGTACTTCTCTTTCCCTCCTGGGTTTCTTTGCTCAGTATTTTCATGGCAGAGTGAGCAGAGTGCAAGTTTTGTGAGGCTGTGCTGCAGGGACTGATGGACGTAGACAGCGCTTTTCCAGGCCGTCCCTGTGTGGATCCCTAGGGCATTTGCACTGTCAGCAAGGGCCAGGTGCTCCCTGCACACTCACTTTATGTTAGTGTTTATGTTTAGTATTTAATGAGGTTCTTTAGGGGAAAGGAGTAAACAATATTTTTTTAAGACAGCCGTGTACCTTCTACAGCAGCGAGACTGGGGCCTGCGATTATATTTTTGATACCAAGAGGCAAACACCGTCGCTTCTGCTTTGGGATGCTTTTTTTTTTTTTTTTTGTAATCAATAAAATATTTATCAACCCTTCCTCTCCTGGCCGTTCTAGCTGTTCCGCAGCCTGGGCAGGGGAGATGCGGATGGGGCAAAGTTGGGGCCCGCAGCGCCCTCTGAGCAGGCCCCGGGCCGCGGACCGCCCGGGAGGGACCGCAGGGACCGGAGGAACCGGGAGGCTCGGAACGGTCCCGGCGCCTCCCGGCCCCACCGCCCTCACCTAACATGGCGGCCACAGAGTCGTGCCCGCTCTCCACGCAAAAGCCGCTGCCCTCAGCAAAGATGGCGGTGCGGACTGCCACTTTCCCGGTCGGCTTCGCGGGGCCGGAGACCCGCTGGGGACCGGATCGGAGACCCCTGCCCCACCCCGCCCGGCAGGAGGGCTGGGCTAGACGCGTGGCTAGGCTGGCCCCAGCCCCGGTAGCGCGGAGCGCGGCCGCCCAGCGCGGTCCTGCCCGGCCGCCGCTGTCGCCATGGCAATCGGCCCCGCGGCCAACCACGCGCCGCTTCCGGTGACGTCAGCGCCGACACGTGGATCCAAGATGGCGGCGTCGGCAGCGATGGTGAGTGCGGCGGGGCCCGGCCCGGTCCCGCGTCCCGCCCGCTGTTCCCCGGCCCGGCCCGGCGGCGGCCCCCGCGCGGGGCTCGGTGCGGGGGCTCCGGTCGGTTCTGCACCGCG
>VXBI01008500.1:18330-33063 GCA_013397375.1 Toxostoma redivivum | reverse complement strand
GACTCCCCGGTTCCGCCCGGGGCCTTGCAGCTGCCCCGCGTCTCCCGGCGGTGTCACCTGTGGAGGGCAGAGCTCGGACCGCCGCTCGGTGCCCAGGGCCCAGCGGAGCCCAGCGGGTGCCTGTCCCGCCTGCCCCGCGCTTCCTCGGCAGCAAAGTTGGCTCCCTTTCTGCCTTCTGCAGTTCTCGGCGTTGTCCGGGCAGGAGGGGCCGGGCGGGGGGCTCGGGGCGGTGTGGGTTGTAGGGAGCATCGGCTCTTCCTTTGCCTTCCCTTCTGAAGTGTCAGCCTGCTCGCGGTGCTGGTACCAAATACGGAGGCTGTTGCTCTGTATGTGGTTTTCACAAATGTTTGGTGGTGGTTTTCGAGCAGCTGCTTCATCTTCCCGCGTCCCAGCATCCCTATTACTACTATTGAATTATTCCTTGAATCCTCGGAGAGCTGAAGGTGTTCCTGGTGCATCAGTGCTACCTCACAGAGGAGAAAAAGAGCTGCTGACACATTTATTATCTGCCTTCAAATCTTGTAGGAGTAAAACTAATTTCCTCCTTGCTTCCATCTTCATACCCTGCTGGCTTTCCCCCAGGTGAGGAGGAAGGAGTGCTTAGCTGATTTTGAGAGCTGGGGATGGTCCTACTGGCAATTTCCTTGTGGCTCTCTGTTGCAGGAAGGGCAGAGGAGGCTGCCAGCAGCTCTCCTGGTGTTAAAGGAGCTCTGAAGTCAATGTGAGTGCAGGCAGCGCTTGTCACCTGAAGGGCTCTCTCTGGCACCTCCAGTTCAGGGTGAGCAGGGCAGGGATGTAATAAAGATGAGCTTATCCAAACAGTTGTCAGGATCATCAAAGGAGGCACCCTTGGCAAAGGAGATGAGTGTCAGGGTGCCATTAGCACTGTTCTGGCCTGTTAATGTGCCTGAGGGCAGAATGAAGGTTACATATTTGAGAAAGCTTGTTGGTTTTTTTCCTTCCCACAGTTGTGGGTTGTGGCTTTCCCCCTTTCCTGTCACCATATTAAAAAAGTTTCAGTAAGTGGAATGGAATAGGAGAGCTGTGTGAATCCATTTGGACAAATGGCTCTGCACAGGTCGTTTTCTCTGTTTTTCTTCAAAGCTGTCTTTGAAAATTAACAGCTCTTGATTATGGCTCTTTGATGTCCCTCTTGTCTTTCTCTGCCAAAAAGAGATGGGACAATTAATGATACCCATCACTGTCACCTCCTACATCCTTTTCATCTCTTTGAACAAATACTGTGTTCTGTTCTTCAGTTCCTATGTGGATTGTGAAGCTCTTAAGACCTAAACAAGCCCTGGTACAGCACTAACTCAATTTAGATGCTTGAAATTGCTGCTGCTTAAAGATTTCTTCAAGCTGTTGGCAGTAACCCGGGCAGGGATGTCCTGGGTACACATGGCCAGGCCATGGACCCTCTAGAGCACGTCGGAGCTGTTGCAGAGAGCCCCAGGGAGCAGCTGCTGTTTCCCCTTTCCCTTAAATAAATGCTGGAATTCAGACTGGCAGTGGTAGCTGGAGGGACAAGTGTGGTAATAACTGGATGTTTTAGGGCCTGTTCATGCTGGGTCAGACTGGAATTTAAAGAACAAATCCTCTTTTTTGGCAGCATGAGTTGTGAGCCTTCTGTGAATTCACAGAAAATGGCAACATGTTATCAGTCTTTCTGAATGGTATAAGCCTGGGGTTGTCCGCAAACCCCAAGACTAGTGATAAGTACCCAGAAGGGCTTTCTTGGAGAGGGTTTGTATGTGAACTTTTGATCTGAGGGACAGGAATGGGTGATTGTGCTCCTGCAATTATTTGTTTTATTTAGATCATATTCTCCTAAGAAGGGTCTCTCTGCATGTCTGCATATAGGAAAATAATCAGGCTTAGGCAATCTGAACTATTTCTGCCTACTTGAAGCTCGTTTTTCATCGGTCTGGGTTGTGCATTATTTGTTGTGCTACTTGTTGCATCATTACACGATTTCCTGGTACCTCAGATGCAAGATTGTTATTTGAGGGGGTTTTGTGCATGTTTTTGAAATGTAAATAATTGGAAAAAGCTGTGAAGCTATGTGTCCTGTTTGCTGGAAGTCTGGACTTTGCCAGGACTCTGACTGAACCAAAACAGAGCTCCTTCCTGGAAGTTCTGACCTGGCACAGGAGAGAAGTCAGCTTGCAGGCATCCCCTGTGTGAGATGACCACCTGGCAAGGCCCATGAGTTGCACAGATGTTTGGGGTGGTGTCCATGTTGCCATTTCTAAGCTGTTACCTTCGTTTGGAGAAGATAAAGCACATTTGTCAGTTCAAGAGCAAAGGTCCTGATGAGAAAGGCCCCTGGCTTCAGCTTCCCTGTGCTCTGCCAGCACAGGAGCCTGCACTGGGCATTTCCTTCATATTTCACTTCCAAAGCTTCCCCCACCTGTTGTATAGCAGCTTTCCCATTTCTTGTTATCAGCTGTTCTTTCCTGGCAAGGCTTTACAGAGTCACCCTCTTGTCTTTCCTGTTGCCTGGTGCTGCCTGACTCATCATCATCTGTATGCAAAGACAGCCTGATTTCTGCCAAAATTGTCATCAAAAATTTCATGTTCTGCATGTTCATGTGTCTCCTGAGTGTCTGCCAAAGTTCTGTCCTGGTCTTGTCACCTCCCTGCCCTCTGGGTGCCACCTCACGGTGGGCAATGGTGTGCTTTTGGTTTTTGAGTAACAGTGTGTAGGTCTGCCACTTCAGTGACAAATGAGATAAGGACTGCAGGTTGCTAGCTGTTCTGGAGTGCAGTGTGGGACAAGAGTTCAGATTCCTTCCAGTGCTTCCCCTGTCCAGGAGACCTTTTCCTACTCTGTGGAGAGCCACTGAGCACTCCCTTTAAAGATTGGAAAGGCAAAATTTAGTGTAGTACAGGAAATAAACCCCATGTTGCCTCAAGGCAGATCAGTATTGAAGGAGAGGCAGTTTTAACAAGAGTGCTTCCAAGCTGGGGCTTTATGCCTGCTCCAATTGTATTTGGCTGCGCTTAGAATATATCTGAAAATCCCTTTTGTAAGCAGAAAAGATCATAGAATCACAGAATTATTTGGGTTAGCAGGCTCCTTAAAGTTCATCTTGTTCCACTCCACTGCCATGGGCAGGGGCACCTTCCACTATCCCAGATTGCTCTAAACTCCATCCAACCTGGTCTTCAACAATTCTAGGGATGGAGCAGCCACAACTTCTCAGGATAGCCTGTGCCAATGCATCACCATCCTCACAGGGAAGAATATTCAATCCCTTATATACAATCTAACCTTATTCTGTCAGTTTAAAGCTGTTCCCCCCTGTCCTGTACTTCATGGTCTTGTAAATAGTCTCTCAATTTTTCTTGTAGGCTTCCTTCAGGTACTGGAAGGCCACAGGTATCTGATGATTCAGTATTCATATTTTCTGTAGGTGCCTAGCATTTGCATTTTAAATGCATTTTAGACTTTCAACCCCCTGATATTTCTGCCTTTTTTTTTTTCCATCCTGCTCAATTCCACTAATTCTGGATGCTCTGGTTGGCCCTCACAGGTATCTGGGCTGTATATACTTTCCTTGCCTTAGAATAAGATGGGAGGAAGGTGATGAAGAAGTGTAGGGGGGAAATAAACACAGATTTTAAAAAAAAATTTTTCCCCCAACCTGAGGAAGGATCCCTATGATAAAGCTGCTATTTGTCCACACCTGGCCTGTGGAGTGTTCCCTCTGGTGCCATCAGACTGACTGACAGTGCTGAGGACACACAGGGACACTGGGGATTTGGTTTCCTACATGTGCAGCATTAGCTCAAGAGTTTTCCCAAACCAAACCAGGTTTTGTGTGGTTTTCCAGTGGTGCCGTACAGGGAGTTCAGGAAAAGGGGCTGAAGCTAGTAGTGTTGTGAGATTATAGCAGAGCTGATGTCCTAATCCAGGCAAGCTGCTGCTGGCTAATACTCTTAAAAGCTTGATTTTCATTTCACAGCCTTCCTGCCCATGCTGGAGCTGGGTTACCTGAGGTAATGGGAGGGGCTGAGGAGGCAGCAAGGTGTGTTAAATAAAGGATTTGCTGGAGCTCTGTAAGGGTCTGGGTTCTTCTGGAGTCCCCATGGAGCTGATTGAACCTTCCAGCCTGACTTGTCACCCTGTTCCCTAGAAAAGGGCTTTTTGCCTTGTTACTGAGCTGTGCTGTGGCCTGGAGGGGTGAGGAAAGCAGAGCAGAGCAGGAGGGAGTGGTGATATGACCGTCCCCACGGTGCAGCTACTAGTGTCACACCTGACTCCACAGTAACTACTCTTCTGCAGGTAGTGGCCTGTGAGTGGATCTGTAATCAGCTCCAGGGTACTTGTTGCCGTGCAGAGCTGACACACATCCAGTGCCAGGGGTACAGTCCTCTTCTCTACTAATCCATGGAATGTTCTAACACAGGGAGCTCAGTGGGGGCGAGCAGAAAAGTAAAGTGATGGCATTTTTCTTGTGGTTGAGCAAAGCCAAAGTTTTCCTAATTACAGATGAAGGGACATGCTGAGTGGAAAGTGACTTGATGAGGGTCACAAAACAAAGCTAAGAACAGCTTTTGTGAATTTAATTTCTGTTTAATCACCTGACTGCACAGCCTTTATAATGTCTGGGATGAACATTTCCAGTGCTGTTGCCCATATCTAATGTTGTTCCAGTGTTTCTGTTATATTTTACTGTTCCTTCTCCTTTTTGCAGGAAAGGCTGAGATATGTGCTGGGCCTGCTGTTGTTGCTACACAGCACAAACTCGTTCTACGTGCCCGGGGTGGCTCCCATCAACTTCCACCGCAATGATCCCGTAGAAATCAAGGTAGGATAAACTCAGTGCTGTTAGTCTGTTTGGCTAGGGTTTTTTTTTTTTTTTCTTTTTTATACCATAGCAGCTGAGAGAGGCTGGGAAGTTAAATTTGGGGATCCTGTTGCTAGAATTTTGCATTTAGATATTTCCTCTGTTTCTCAACGTTTGTGTCCCAACATGATTCCTGTTATTGCCCCTGATATGTTCTATCAAATTCCTTCAGCAGTTGCACCAAAGTCCTCAAGATGTTGCTCTGTTTGGGAAAAGGGTCCCTTTTTCACTGTGGCTTTGAAGTGAGTTTAATTTCTCCAGCATTATGCTGACTCTAAAAGTGCTTACGCAGAGTGTGCCTTTGGGTGGAAGGTGAATGGTGGAATAAGGTCTGAATCAGACCTTCTCAATACTCAGTTTGCTCATGTTGTGCCTTTAGGGAAATCCATGAGAAGCTCTTCCCAAGTGGAGGTGTTTGTCCTTGAGCCTTGCAGATCTTTCAGTCCAGCCTTGCTGAGAGCTGTTCCTGTGCAGCAGTTCTGGTACTCAATGACAGAGCTGCTGCACCTATCCACGAGGAAGCCAGGCTTTGCTTTCAGACATCAGTGATTTATAGCCCATTTCATTTATTTTTCTAAAGCTGTGGCCTCTGTCTCAGCAAATTCAGCACCCTCGGGGCTGCTGAGGTTGGCTGCTCCCACTGAAGCACAGCACAGTTTTCTCTTTGGCCACAGACTGCCAGACGTAGGCTATTTTTAAGCAAATGAGACTTGCCTGTGGCTACAGTAAGCTTCCCAGAAGAAGAGGGTTTTAGAATGGCTGTTCTCTAAGGAATTTCAGGAGCCAAATGCTTCCTCAAGTGCTTAGGAAAGTCAGAGTGTTTGCCAGCACTCTTCCAATAAACAAGCTTGGCTGTGTTACAAAACACTTCTGTTTTTCAGAGCAACTGTGGTCTTGGCTGTTGTGGTATGTCCCTGCACTTCCCTTGTACCCTGTGATTTGTGGAAAATCTCCAGGAATGTTTGTGGTTGGTCACCTTATTTTTCCCAGACTGATGGCTCTCTGGCTTCCCTTGCAGAGATTAAAATTGCTGAACTCTTCATAGCACTGGAGGCCAGACCTCTAGGTCCAGTGGGATATGAATTTTTGTTTGAGGAAATCCTGTATGAAATGTGACTCTTGAATCTCTTTTGAGCTCTTTGTTGTTTCTTAGGACTCCAGTGAGACATAAATTTGTGAAACCACCATGTTTTGTTCTTTGAGTGTTTCTCTGTGAATGAATTGCTACTGGAAGTCTCCCAGGAACATCTGTCTCTGTTACTATTTTTAATAGTAGTAGTAGTATCATCTGGAAGTGAGCTTTATGGAAGGTGTCTTGAAGTAAGCATCAGCTTCTGGAGGATGCTGAGAGGACAGGAAATTATCTGAAGTTTTTTCCTGGAGATAATCCTTCCATTCTTCCTGCAGGCTGTGAAGCTGACGAGTTCCCGGACCCAGCTGCCATATGAGTACTACTCACTGCCCTTCTGCCAGCCCAGCAAGATCACATACAAGGCTGAGAACCTCGGTGTGTACCTATCAGACAGTGTGTGTGGGGGTGTTTACAGGGGTAAAAGCAATTGCACGTGTCACTTCTGCTGAGCTGAGAGAACCTGCTTGCTCTGTGTGCTGGCAAATGGCAGTGTCTGTGTGTTGGAAAGAGGAAGTGCTTGTCCTGAAGGAGAGTGTGTAACCTGCTTCATAAACAGGGCTTGATATTGCTAACAAAGTAGCTATATTGACCTGCAGTCTTATCCTTGCACCTGGGGTAGCAACAGAGACTTTCTGTACTCAGTTCCTGGCAGCAGGATCAGCAGCAGGAAGCCTGGCAGTCTCCAACCCTGCCCATGTTTTCCTGTTTTCCAGGTGAGGTTCTTCGAGGGGATCGAATTGTAAATACACCTTTCCAGGTTTCCATGAATGTGGAGAAGAAATGTGAAGTTCTGTGCAACTTTCCCAACAAGCCAGTCACTCTGACAGTGGAGCAGAGCAAGCTCATCGCTGAGCGCATCAGGGAGGATTACTACGTCCACCTGTGAGTCACCTCGAGCATGGGGCTGTGTCAGGGGGAGTTTAGTGCTGTGGACCAATTTGATCTGAAATCTGTGTTTTCAGCATTGCTGATAACCTCCCTGTGGCAACACGGCTGGAGTTTTATTCCAATCGTGAGGAAGAGGAGAAGAAAAAGGAGAAGGATGTGCAGTTTGAGCATGGATATAGGCTTGGGTTTATGGACAATAACAAGGTACAGAACTGAAGTGCTGTGTGAGGGTGTCTGAAGGAGATTTGGGTTTCTGTTAGAGGTCTGCCAGAGAGTATCAGAATTGGGAATGCAACCAAAAGATTTTATAGTGGAAATATAAGAGAGGGGTCTCTTGTGGGCAGAAGAGGAGGGTGGGTGCTAGAAAGGTGGGAAAGCCAGGGATCCTTGCTTTTATTCACTGTGTAACTTTGGACAGACTCACGCAGTGGTTTCCCCTCAGCAGAGCAAAGGCACTGTCCCCCAAGACTGGCTGATACCTGGTGTTGGAGTCTGTAGTCTTCCCTCACTGAAGCTGTTTTCTGCAGTTGCTGCTTCTCAGCTTTGCATCTTCTTCCCATTGGGTGCTGATGTTTTATTTTATGTCACTGTTTCAGTTCTACCTGCACAACCACCTCTCCTTCATCCTGTACTACCATAGAGAGGATGTGGAAGAGAGCCAGGAGCACACCTACAGGGTGGTGCGCTTTGAGGTGATTCCCCAAAGCATTAAACTAGAAGGTAAGAGACCCTTGAGGAGGGGAGCAAGGGGGAAGAATCTCCTGTGTGGACAAAAGTCGGATGCCACTGATGTATCAGGGTGCCAGTTGTTGCTTCACAGGGCACAGAAATGAGTCTAAATTACAAGAATAATAAACCACTTTGTTATTAAGGAAGTACCAACAATAGAGATATCCATGGAAAATCAATTCCTGTAAAAAGATCTGAGTTTGAGGTTTTGGGGTTGGATTTTTTTTTGCACTGTGTCATCTGGTATGAGGCATGTCTGGCATTCTAGCTCTTGCTGTGGCACAGATCCCCCTGACTGGGACATTCTGTGCTGGTTCAGGGTCACACAGGATATTTGGAACTGTTCTGGGGAATTGAAATTTTAAAATAATGATTATAGGAAAACTCTTGCCTCAGTGAGCCCAGTGGAAAAGGGTATCTAGAAGGGCAGTTGCTCATGGTGTGGATCACCCCACGCAGCTCCCCTCTGGTGGGGCAGGCACTGATGCAGAGGTCTTGTTTCTCACCATATCACATGGAATAGAGGACTTGTTCATGGTCTAGATCCTTGGCATCAGAACTCTGGCTTTTATCCTTCCAGTTAAGGAGAGCCCTGTGCATAGCTTTCCTGAAAGTTTGTTAATGGTGCTCCACTGCTGATCAGGAGAATAGTTTTGCAAACTGCAGAGCAGGTGAGCAAGGGAACAAGTGCTTCCCCACCTGGAATTACTGCAACCCAGTGCCCTCAGGGTAATGCTCCATGGGAGAGGTGGTGTCTGAAGGAAGGGCTCACTGTGTGCCATGCTTTCCTTACAGACTTGAAGGCTGATGAGAAGAGCATGTGCACCCTGCCTGAAGCCACAGGCTCTGCCCCTCAGGAAATAGATCCTACTAAAGAGAACCAGTTACTCTTTACCTACTCTGTGCACTGGGAGGTGAGGCAGTGCTGGGGAGCTGGCTGGCAGTGATGCTCCAAGTGTCACTGGAGTTGTGGAAGACATTAGCAATGTGCTGGTGTGAGAAGAACTCTCCTATTCTTTCAGGAAAGTGACATTAAGTGGGCTTCCCGCTGGGACACATACCTGACCATGAGTGACGTGCAGATCCACTGGTTTTCTATCATTAACTCAGTTGTGGTTGTCTTTTTCCTTTCAGGTGAGTGGATGTGTGGGGAGAGGAAGGTTTTACCATTATCTGCAGGGAATTTTCTGTAAGCCTTAGCTGCAGGTGGCTTGAGGAGGATATGGCCACATCTGAACCTGGTCAGAAGGAGCAGGAAACCAATTTAAAGCTACCAGTTCAAGCAGTGTCCTGTGGGGTCAGGCAGTCACCAGCCTTTCTCATACTGGGGTCATTGAGGGAGTAAAAAAGCCCACAAGAAAGCCACAGTGCCCATTTCTGCTGGAATACTGCCTTCCCTGCACCTTGGGGTTTTGTTTCTGTCTTTGCTGATGACTCAAGACATCCTCTCCCAGCCAGAACATGTGTTGGTGAGAGCCATGTAGTTGCACAGCATGAGAGCAGCACAGCCATGTGGGAGCCTCTGAGCTGAACTCTGTGCTTGTTTTCAGGGATTCTCAGCATGATCATCATCCGGACTCTGCGGAAGGACATTGCCAACTACAACAAAGAAGATGACATTGTATGTGTCTGTTCCTAGGGCTGTGGTTACAGGGAGGGAAGCACAGGCCAGGAGGGATCCAATGTGCAGACTTGGGTGTATTGTCTTTTCCCTTGCCCCTATTTTCCTTCCAGCCCTGGCCATGGGAGGGCCAGTTGTGTTGTGCTGTCACACATCTTTTTCTGCCTGAACAATCACATACCAGTTCAGATGTCTTCAGACCTAAGCAGTGACTGCAGACTGCTCTGTAAATGTATGCCCTGGCATTGACATTTCAGGTCTCAGCTGGTTTTGGCCCAAGAGGAAAGAAGTTTCTTGGCTAGAGTGGTAAAATTCAGTAGAAAATCTGAATCCAGGGAAGTTAACCTCTTAGGCTGGCTGTGGTAGGACCTTAATTTCCACATATCACATCTAAATAACCTCTTTTTTCTGTTGTTGTTGTAGGAAGATACCATGGAGGAATCTGGTTGGAAGCTTGTGCATGGAGATGTCTTCAGGCCTCCACAGTATCCTATGATCCTCAGCTCTCTCCTGGGTTCTGGAATTCAGCTCTTCTGTATGATCCTGATTGTCATCTGTAAGTGGCACATGCTGCAGGGGGTGGCTGTAACACAAATGATGCTCAAGGATGTTTGATTTTACTCTGTGCTCACCTTACTGGAGTGAGGCCCATGAAACTGCTTTCTGTTGCCATCAGCCTGGGCTTGGCACTGCAGATGTGCTGGATGACATTGCCCAGTAGAAGGCAGCTTTGTGTGATTATATTTCTTTTGCCAAGCTGTGAGCCCTGACTGGTAGTGGTCCAGGAGACTTTTGCACAGGTGTGCCTTGCCTGTTGAGCTGCACCTGCCCCCATTCCTGGGGAAGCTGAGGCTGAAGCATGGTCTGTAGCTGAGATCAAAGCTGTGCCTTCCTCTCTGGCTGGTGCTGGAGGCTGTGGATGCGTTATGCTATGAAGGAAATCAGGCCTATGCAGAGATTGCAGGCAGCTGTGGGCCACAGATGGGACAGGCCCCTGTCCTCCAGCTGCTGCAGCACATGTCCCTCAGAGCTGCTGTTCCTTGTCCTGTTTCCCTCTGCAGTTGTTGCTATGCTGGGGATGCTGTCGCCTTCAAGCCGGGGTGCGCTGATGACAACTGCCTGCTTCCTCTTCATGTTCATGGGGTAGGTGCCTCCATGGCTTCCCCCCCATGCTGTCCTGCCTCTTCCCAGCAACAACAGCTCATTTTCTTTGTCTTGGCTTGTTTCTGTCCAGGGTTTTTGGTGGATTCTTTGCTGGTCGCTTATACCGGACTCTGAAAGGCCATCGATGGAAGAAGGGAGCCTTTTGTGTGAGTCTTGGATGTTCTGTGCTGTTTATCTAGGTTTGCTGATGACAAGATCTGTGGATAAGCTCCAAATGTTTGTGGTAGCTGGACACAGTCTGGCTGTGCTGCACATTTGCTGTGGGTTGAGTCTTTGTAGCTGTACAGAAAAGGCACTACCTGAGCATGTACTAGAGCAAAGAGGATTGTCCAAGATCTTCCACACAGCCCAGCTCTGTGTCCTTGTCCTGTAGAAAAAGGGACACTTCCTCCGCAGTGTCCTTGTGCCTTGTAGCAGGAATGGACTCATTCCATAGGAACATCTGGCTGATGAGTCAGGTGCTTTCTCTTACACTGTGGTTCCTCTTGCAGACAGCGATGCTGTACCCAGGTGTTGTCTTTGGCATCTGCTTCGTCCTCAACTGCTTCATCTGGGGGAAACACTCCTCTGGTGCGGTAGGTGCCACCCTCAGCCTGGGGCCTGCTGGGTGGGAGAGGGTCACTGGGCTGACAGGGACTCTCTGGGCTTCCCAGGCCTTTCTATATGGGTGACTGGAGGGTTGGCTTGGCTCATGACATCAGTCCCCAGGGCAGAAGAGCTGTCAGCCTCACTTCTGTGGCTCTTGGTGTGATTCCAGGTGCCTTTCCCTACCATGGTGGCCTTGCTCTGCATGTGGTTTGGGATCTCCTTGCCCTTGGTCTACCTGGGTTACTACTTTGGATTTCGCAAGCAGCCGTATGACAATCCTGTACGGACAAATCAGATTCCCAGGCAGATCCCGGAGCAGAGGTGGTATATGAACAAATTTGTGGGGTGAGTGATAAGTGTCTGGGGAATACGGTGAGTTAAGCCCCCTGCCCTCAGTCCCCTTGACTTGCTGAATGTCACCTTCTGCTGCTCTCTGGACATGGACAGAAGGCAAATTGTGTTTCTTGAGACCACATTATGAGGGGTATGAGAGGTAGCCGTGGTACATGCTCAACAGTGGGAGCAGCTGTGCCATTGCCTGTGAAATTTAGTAATCTGGAAATGTAGAGCCTTTACTTGGAGAGTTTTGTGTGGTTACAAGGAATTTTTAATGTCCAGACAGTTATATTGTGCTGCTTATGGTTTTTGTTTCTGCTCTGTAGGATCCTCATGGCTGGTATTCTGCCTTTTGGAGCCATGTTCATTGAACTGTTCTTCATTTTTAGTGTAAGCATTTTACCCACTTTTCTCCTCAGTAGGATTGCTTTCATACCATAGCTTTTGAAAGGGAGGGGGGGCTTCCACTGGCACAGTTTCCTATTCCTGTGTTCTCTGAAGGGGATAGCTGGTTTCTTCCAGGCCATTCAGCAGTTTCCAGAGAGAGCTAGAGGACTCTGCTGGTGGCTTGAAGGATTGTGGTGAAGACAAAATTTACTGTAACCTTAAATCCAGGAGGGTTTCCTGGTCTTGAGACAATCACTGTTCTGCTACTACCCATTTTTCACCTTGTATGGATGGGGAAGAATGTGCTGTTCCATTGCTTGGGAGATCCAGGAGAATGAACAAGCTACCTCAGAGCTGTCTTTGTGCAGCTTTTTGCAACCCGTATTCTCTGAAGTGACATTGTGAAATGCATTAGATCTGTGGTTTCATTTTAGGCGAGGCTGAGGGGCTCCCCATTTTCCCCTGGCTGGCTGCCAGAATTTAGTCTCACATTCAGTGATTGATCACAGTAACATGGAAACAAATTCCTGCTGTATGTTTATTTCAGGCAATCTGGGAGAACCAGTTCTATTACCTTTTTGGCTTCCTCTTCCTGGTGTTTATAATTCTGGTGGTATCCTGCTCCCAGATCAGCATTGTCATGGTGTATTTCCAGCTCTGTGCTGAGGTGAGATTTCCATGTTTGTAATTTGGGTAGCTGAGAGCACTTGCTCCTGGAAAAGCACAGATCACATTATTGCTGCTGCTCAGCAAATGATTAGTGTGGCCCAGCTTCACAGGTGTGATTGTCCCCATTGTCTCTTCACTTTAAAGGGAATTAAAGCTCCTTGATTATATCTTAGGCTGGAAACTGTGGTTTCATACCAGGAATTTTGCTGGGCACAGGGTATTTTGAGCTGTTTCCAAACTGTTTCATTCTATCCGCATACAAAACAAAACGCAGGACCAAAGGTGAGCAATGTCCTTGGGAAGCAGGTGCTTTGAGCCTGACTGTCAGCATCACATCTCTTGGTTTGGGAACACTTTTGTGACAAAAAAAGTCCCCCACTCCCAAATTGTGGATTTCCTTTGAAGGAAGATGAGTGGTGTTCTCCCTGCCCTGGAATGGTCCCTGTCCTGGTCACAGCTTCCCTGAGGCAGTTCCTGGGGAGAAGAAAGTCTGGGGGATAATGAGGCTCTTTATCCTGTCAGGATTACCGCTGGTGGTGGAGGACCTTCCTGGTGTCTGGAGGATCTGCCTTCTATGTGCTCATCTATGCTGTCTTCTACTTTGTGAACAAGGTATTCTTCCTGGTTGAAAGTGCCATGTTTTGGGGGTGACTGTGGGATTTGGGAAAGGAAATGGTGCAGCTGCTGAGTCCCAGTCTGCTCATGCCAGCACCCAAGGCAATGCTGACAGCCCTTTCAGACAGGAGAGAGGGGTGTGGCCCAGGACTTGTGCAGAGCAGCATTCCCTGACCTCACCTCAAAGGTGAATCTCCCTTCAGCTGGATAAAAATGAAAGTTTTCCTCCCTTTGCCAGAACTCCCCTTGCAGAGAGCACTGGTTGGTTTGTCACCTCTGTGTGTTATTTTGCTGATTTCTTTTTTTGTCTTCTTCTGTTTCAGCTGGATATTGTTGAGTTCATTCCCTCCTTACTGTACTTTGGCTACACTGCCCTCATGGTCCTGTCCTTCTGGCTCCTGACGGGCACCATTGGCTTCTACGCAGCCTACATGTTCGTGCGGAAGATCTACGCCGCCGTGAAAATCGACTGAAGCTGGAATCCCCCCAGCAGGAATCAGACACCTCTGAACACGTGTCCTCCCAGGAGGGACAGGGACATCTTCTCCCAACTCTTTTAAGGAAATAAAAATCCAGTGGGAGAGTCACAAGAGAAATAATTAACTCCTTGATTTGGAATGTAACTTTGGCACAGTGTACATGGATTCTGGGCTACTTCTGTGGGGAAAAGGGGTCTGTAGATACCTTACATTTTAACTTTATTATCCTGTTCCATATTTGAGGGAGTTTTTTAGCAGAGAAATATCCCTCTGTATAAGTAAACCCCGTTTTTGCTAATCCATCCTTTTTTTTATGTTGATGATGAACGGATTTGAGACAGCAGCGGAAACACTTGTGAAAACGTTTTCTTCCAGCCCCTGGGGTGCTCTAGGATTCAGGGAGACTCTTCAGACAAGTATCAGACTGGGTTTTTCTCCTGCCTTCGTGTCTGCACAGAAGAGGGAGCTTGACTGGCAGAATAACCAGAGCCTAAAGGCTCACCCAGCGAGAATCCGGCGCACTCCGATCACCGAAGTCCCAGCTTCGGATTGTTTACAATTTGCTGGAGGTGCCATTGGGAGCCTGGGAAGTGCAATTTCACCCTGAGAGAGCTTGAGCAACCTTCGGCATCTCCCTCCCTCCAGCCTCGGACAGCACAGGCCGCTGTGGGAGGGTGGGATTGCCTCTCCTGCAGAAGGCAGGACAAATGTCCTGGTGGAAGTGGCTGTGCTGGAATACAGGACTGGAAGGATGTGCGAGGTAACTGCAAGATTTTGTTCTGTCAATAGCTCTGCTCTGTTTGAGTGAAGAATCGGGGCAGGCTCCTTCCTGGGAATGCCACTGGGATCCTGCAGAGCCTGTGGGAGATGCCTGCAGTGCCATGGCGTTAGTGCCAAGTGATCTGAGGCAGTGTTGGGCCCAAGCTGCCCAAGGGCTGTGCAGGCCATGCTGAAGGGGCTGGCACAGGCAGGTTGCCCCCTGAGCTGTCCCGTGGCTGGGAGTGGGGCTCTCGCTGGCCCTGTGCTCTGGCTGCCCTTGCTGCTCTCTGCTCCTCTGAAATTCTCTACCTCCAGGGAACAGGAAAAGTGTACACCCCATAGCTGTATTTTGTTCTTCACAGAAAACAGTCCAAGCTCTCCTGGATACCTGACATGGGCTCATCTTTTCCCATGGCTTGATGCCTGAATCAGCCTGTGGGAAGCTCTTTTTAAAAGAGGTTAAAGTTGAAGTTGGGTTGTATTGTTTTGTTTTGGCTTCTTTTTTTTTTT
>VXBI01008500.1:0-18292 GCA_013397375.1 Toxostoma redivivum | reverse complement strand
TTTTTTTTTTTTTTTGGTCATTTCAGTGATGTTTATCAGTAAAAAGGTTCCACGTTGCAGTGAAGGCTCCCTCCATCCCCAGACTCACTGGATTCAGCCAGGACTACAGAGGAGAGGTTTTTTTAGTAAGAGCTATGAAAATTCTTCTTCTTGGAGTAAGGTCTTCCAATGACCAGCTGCTACAGGTCACATCATGCCAACCCAAAACTGTCCAAAGGCCTCCTTGCTCCCAGGGAAGGCTCTGGGACCTTTTTAAACCCTAATTTGCATGAGTTTCCACCAGGTCCATGCAGGGGCCTGTGTCCCTTCCTGTGAGCCCTGCCCCTCATTCCAAAGTCTAATCAGCCAGGAGTCATGGATGGAAAAAGGGAGGAGGGGATGTGTGAGCCAACTGTGCTGTGGAGTCCTGTGTCAGTTCTGATTTGAGGTCCCTCTCTGAGATTTTAATTGATTTTTTTTTTCTTTTTTTCTTCTGCCTATGCCCCAATGGAGAGGCTCAGCCAGCATTGATTTCTCTCCCTTCCTTGAAGTGTTTTCTCTGTATTCTTTGTAATTTTTAATTAATGTATGTATTCTTTGTGTCCTATTGTAAATAAATCTGCCATTGTCCTGTCATCCTGCTCTCTTGGGTTCTCCTAAGCCACTTCTGGAGAATTTCTTTGTTTAATACTTGGCCTGTTCGACACCCATGTGGTCTGTGATGTGTGGCTTCAGCCAGAAGAAGAGCTTGGAATACTCTTGCTTTCTTTGTAATATTTTTCTCTTAGTAAACTAAATTTCTCCCAGTGTGCCATGCCCTGAATGCTGCCAGAAGTTGTAATTATGCCACCATTTGAGGCATTTGGATCTGCTGATGCTGTGCTGCTGGGTAAGATCACTTGAGCAACTTGTGTCTTGTGTGAGACACCTTGTTTAACATGTGGCACTGATGGGCAGAGCAGCAGAACTGTTGGATGGCAGTGCTGGGCAGTGCTTTAGAGCAGCAGAGGGGAGAGGACAGCTCAGAAGGGAGCTGCCATTCCTTCCTCTGAGCTGGAGTTTGAGGAGTGCTGCTGCTGCAGAAGCTGAGCCCTCCACACTGGCTTCCAGCTCCATTGGCTTCCCAGAGCTTGTGTGTTTCTGCTGGGGGGTGTGTGGCAGGAGATCAATGAGTCTCTGCTGGAATGCTGGCTGAGGGAGGCAAAGCAAATTCCCTTTTCCTGAGATGGTTTGCCCAGCAGAGCAATGGATGTGATTCCCCCAGGTTACAGAGTCCAGTGTCGAGGGCTGCTGAGTGTCTGTGAGTGAGACCAGAGCTGGCAAATACTTAAATCAAAACTCAGAAATCATCAGAATAATCCCTTCTCCCTTTAAAAAGGCAGAGGAAGCTTCAGCTCCACTACGAGGACAATCCATGCTGAACTTATTTCTCATTTTTGGCAGATGAGTGTATTCATGTTCTGTCAGAGTCCTCAGTGCCAGGAGAAAGCTGCTGAGGAAAGGGCACGTTTTAATCGTGGCTGAATTAGTAATGAAAACTAGAACTGAAAACTAGATCATTCTTAGACAAGCACCTGACACTGATCATGGCTGTAAGCTTTTAATCCATGTTCTGAAGGAGAATCCCGAGAGGGGCCTGTGTGCTCTGCCCTGTTTCATCTTCAAATGCTGCTGGTGCCTGCAGCCAGCTGTAGCTTAAGCTGAGATTTGGTGCTGGTTCTCCTGCCTGTGGGGAGCAGAGCATGTTTGGGTTATTTGGGAGGGGGATTGGGCTGGCCTTGTCTGAAATGCTGCCACACAGGCTGGAAATTTCAGTGAAACCAAGTGACCAGAACTTTCTGTCTAACAAACATTATTCTCCTTGACAGGGGATAATGGTGTCTGCTGTGGCTGCCTCCCCAGTGGGGTGCTGGTTTTCTTTTTTCCTTGTGGGTCTAATTCTTGCTTGGAAGAAATTTCAAAACCTCTGTGGCTTCATGTAGGGAACTGTGTCTTTGACCTGCCTTATGATTCTATCTTGTCTTAATCCAACCAAAACTCAAACTCCCATCCATGAAGACACCTGAGGTAGATCATCCAAATGCTTTTAATAAACTTCATTATAAAAGATGCTTTTAATTTGAACTTCATTCTGCAAGAGCTAATTTCAGTGATGAACCATGCATTTCCTAATGGCACTTAATTACAATTTAAAAACCTTGTTTACAGCCCCCAAAATACTCCATTAAAAGAGGTCATTCACTCGGTGTAAAAGTGCTAGAAAGTTTGTTTTTAGAAAACCAGTTGAGCTTTAACAATGGGAAGTTTCTGGCTTTGGCAGCTGTAGCTGCATGGAGGGAGGTCAGACACGGGGTCTGTCCAGAACCAGCACAAGAAGGGACAGTGTGAATGGCAGCCCTGGGGAGGGACACTGTGGCTTTCCCATCCCCTCCCATGGCTAGTCCCAAACCCTTCACCTTCCAATGGGATTTACAGGCTTGTGCTGGGAGAGGGTTCTTGGCATGACTTCTGGCTGCAAAGGCCACTCAGTAGCTTTTCTTCAAGCAGCAGTTTTGGAGCTTGGCTGCTCCCAGGGGTTCTAAAGGTTCTTTTTTGTCCTTGTAGCCACCCTGGGTCTCAAGAGTAAATCAGCAGACAGCTCTGTGTTCAATATCCTCATTTAAGGAAAACACTGGTTCAAATGTTACAAAACAGTCTTTCTAAAAATTGCTCCTAGGTATCAGAAATCACTAAAGTGGGAAAGCTCCACAAAGCATTAAGGCTGAGGCACTCAGTAGGGTGAGAACTCAAACTCCAGAGAGGCTTCTAGCAGTTCTGAGATGTGCTGCAGTGGGCTGTGAGCAAAGCTGGTGTTACCTTCAAGCCCAAGACACTGACTGCAGAGGGAGAAGGGCTGCAGGCAGGTCCCTGCCTGTTCACCTGCACACTCAGGCAGCCTGGCTTGTCCCAGGTGTTGGAGGCTTTGCCTGTCCTGCAGGCCCTGGAGCTGTCCCCAGTCCATTCAGTACATTCCATGCTAGAGCTGGTTATCCCCTTGCACAGTAGTTCAAAACAGACACAAAAGTGAGGGATGGTTGGTTTGTAACAAGACTCTTCAATGTTGAGGATTCCTCCCCCAGTTGAAGGGCTGACCTATTTATAGTAATAGAAAAAATAATTCCAAATTCCCTGGTTATCTTTTTACAATGCTTTTAACTTTCCTGTGATCTGATACAGAGAGGCTCCCTTTGTGTCATGTGTATGCTCTATTTCCATGCTGGTATTTAGGCACTGGTGGAAAGGACCACGCAGATCTGTCTTCAACATTGAAGACACAGAGTGAGGAAGGTACTTCAGGCTCCTCCTGCAGCTCACCTGTGCACATGGAAACAAAATGGATTTTGAACAGAAAAGCCAAGCTTATCTCCTGGTGTGAATTTGTGAGAAGCATGAGAAGCAGAATCTGTGATCTGTTTTCTGGTCTCATTTCTGAACACCAGCTCTATTTTTGCTTGACCTGTTTGCATGCCAGTCTGAAGTGTTTAGTGGTGTCTGGCCTGTCGGAAGACATACAGCTGGCTCCTGGTAGAGATTGCAGACTGTATCCCAGGAGAAAATTCCTTACCTGCAGCCACAGGAATAGCTGAAACATGTAGGATTCCTTGAGGATCTCAGTTATTCACTAGAAGGAAGCAAGTCCCTCACTGGGAACAGCTAGAGGTGAGCCTAATGTGAATGTGTGAGCGTGCATGGATTGTGCAGCAGGAACAACAGAATCTGAGAGGTAGTGGGGAATAGGAATAGTGGTCCTATAGGCAGCTGGATCAGTGGCATCTTCCTGGCAGCTTCCAGCTGCTTTCCAAGAAAGGATCAGTATGGCTATGGCATGTTATGGTAAACAGGTGTGGAAAGGGTGAGAGGTGCCAGAGCTGGAGACTGGGTGAAAAGATTCCCAGATCCAACAGACAGGCTAAACCAAACCACTTCCTCCTACCACACAGGGGTCAGCCAGGATGGGATTCAGAGCTTTGGGTGGCAGCTCCCATCTCTAGGAACTGGGAAAAATAAAAGATGTTATGGAAAAGACACAAATTTTGGATGAGAATGGAAACCTGAAGTGGTTCTGTTTGAGCCATTTATCCACTTCACTGTTCAGTGGCAGAATAGCTTCAGGGCTTGGGCAGGCAATTAACTAAAAATAGGCACCTGAGGGAGAATTCAGTCAGCCTGACTAACTGGGATTAGAGGATAACCAAGAAGGTACGGTGATGGGAAGCACATCTTTGAAGATTTATTTGTGGAAATTTTAATTGCAGGCAGCAGAAAATGCCTCTATGGGGTTGTTTTGTCCAGAGAGCAAAGGTGGTGCAATGGCTGAGAAAGGAAGAGGGGATTTTTTCAGTGAACTGCAGGAAATCTTCCCAGCAGCTGCCGTTCACCTGTCAGCAAGGAAGGAATTAAAGAACAAAGAGCTGAGCTCAACAAAAGTACTGAAATCATCAATCTACCAGAGATAAGAAAAGGATTCCAGTTGAAGTGACACCATTTTTCAACACTGAGGCTAAAGAGCAGCAATGTTGTGAGACAGAGAACGGGGTCTGTCACAACGCAGTGTGCAGGTATTCGGTCATGTGAAATTCAGTGGAAGCAAATGCAAGATAACATGTTGTTCCTTCCTACAAATGGATTTTGAGTGAGCTGTAATCCCTGAGGGAAAAAGATCTTCAGCCTTTCACACGGTTCTGGCAATCTGAGCCTGGAAGGATAGGCAAGAGGTAGCCCTCTGCTGCCAGGGTGTGGCTTGGCTATTTGTTAGTTCTTATTTCTAGGGGGACATTAGGTCCCTGGCTTTCTGAGACTCCAGGGTCTGATTTATCACAGCTGGCAAGTTCATGTCCTGTCCTTTTGTTGACTGGAGGTCCATGGGTTTGTATCTTAGTTGACTGCATTGTTCCTATTGCTTTGGATATCCCTCAAGTCAGCCAGTTTAAAACATTTCTTTACTTAACCCTTCTAAACAATTATGTTCTGTGGTTGCTGCCCTTGGGCTCAATCTGTGCAATCTTCCTGGTATAGGTGTGCCAGGAGCAGAGGGATCACAGTGGAATGGTTTGCTGGGCTCTGCCTGCCTGACTCACAGCTGTGTCCTGGTCCTGAAGCCCCAAACTCATCCAAAACAAAAACCAAACCCAAACTCTTTCTGGGATGATGTTTTTTTATCACGTCATCAGCACAGTGGCTGCCACAAAGCCCTGCACGTACACCACAGAACAGATTGTAGGCTGTGCTGCAGCAATCCCCCTCACAGCATGCCAAGGTTACCCTTGTCCCTCACCTCCAGCTGCATCAGCAGGAGCTTGGCAAAACTGGCTTCCACTGACTTGCCTAAGAGCTTGGTACACATGTCCTAGTGGACTGGGATTCCCAAGTGCTGTAAGCTTGGATACTCAAAGTATTTTCTTATAAACAGGTGACAATTGTTCACTATAATTTGTTCTGTGAATTGCACATTCGCTATTTCAAATGGTATTAGTCTTGTTAGTTTTAGACTGACTGGTAAAATACTTTCAGATTACAAGCTGTAGTGGTAGAGGAACTTTGAATCCATTTTCCTGTGCAAACACCTGGAATCAGCTCCAATACTGTCTCTGACCAGGCTGCCCTTGCTGGGTTAGATTTTCCTTGCATTGACAAAGGTTATTGCAGTTCTGCTTGTTAAAGTAGCTGTGGAAAGCAAATCACACGTGCAAATCATAGCAAAATGAATTCCATTTATTCTTTGACAGACTACTGGTAGGAAAAAGATGCCTGGCTCTAAATTTAGCTACCACTGCTAAAGGAATTCCAGTGATGACATCTGTTCAGAGTACAATGCAGGCAGGAAGCAAGAAAGCTGAATGTTCTGCAGTGGGAGAAGGTGTATGATGGCATTGCATAAATCTGATAATCCTCACTGGCAGTGAGTGATCAGTTCTGACCATTTATTTCTCAAAAAATAATAATCCTCTCAACTGAAGACAGGGATAAGGCTTGCATATAATTGATAACAGTGTGAAACTCTTTAATTTGCAAAGAGCAAAGCAAAAGAAGACAGGCCTGAGGTATTCAATGCTGGTAAACAGACTGGCTGCAATGCCCTGTTTACCTTTGCTAGGTTAGAGAACAAGAAGGCACTCGTTGGACTTGGAAAGGCAACATTTTCCAGTGGAGAAGAGGAAAAAGTACTGCATTCAACTTGGGGAGATCATTGCCACAGGATATTGCTGAGGTAAATAAATCTTATATTACATTTTGATACAAAAGTCTTATTTGCAGCATTGCTGGCTAACCTAAAACAACTGATCTATGTTCTGGAGAATCAATGGATTGCTAAAGAGTCATTCTGGGAAGAATTACTAAGCTAAATTAAAAATAAAATTCTGGAGTAAAATGGAAGGGGGACAAGCCTGTGACCAAAAGAGGCACAGCTGATGTCACACAGTGGGATCATGGCTCAGCAGGAAGGAATCTGCATCAACTGAGGTGGATGTGCTCTGGGGAGACAAGGGAGGACATCTGGCTTCACCCAAGGAGCTGAGATAACAGAGTAGAGGTAGATTTTGCATTTCCTAGATTTATGGGGAACAATATTGACAGATTTCCTGGTTTTCTATTGGCCTACAATGGTTCCTCCATGCTGAGGTATGAAGATCTGCCTGTCCATAGTCATAAACAAGAGCCAGTGCATAGTGACCTCCCCATCTGCAGTGTAAGTGCCCAGGAAAACAGAAGCAGGAGACAATATAGGTGCTAAATGACACCAGCAGCTGGCCGCCACTTCCCAGTATAACCCCTTCTGCCCTGGTAGGTAGACAGCCCGTGGAAGAGTTTAAGAGGCAGGGCAGGGAGCAAGGGAAGCAGGACTTTAACTTCAGAAGGCAAGGCTTGAGCAGGAGAGAACAAAAAAGGCCAGGGGAACTAAATCCAAAGTGAAAAGCTGACTGCAGGTCCCAAATCTCAGCATTTGTTAGAACTATTGGTGTTGGGAGAAATGATTCAAATAGACTGATAGTGTATACATGAACCTGGGATCAATTTTTCCTTGATGTTATCACCATTGAGGTTAAAATATACCTTTGAGACTGCTTCCTGGATAAGACAAAAAGGCTTCTGACCTCAATGAATGGCTGTGGTTAAAAAACCCAAACCCCAGAAACTCATACTCTGTTCCTCATCCCAAGGGAACCTACGGAGCAGGGCCTGCAGCCTGTTCTCACCCTCGCCTGGTACGCCAGTGCTCAACGTCCCGAGCTCCTCACCCAGCTCTCTCACATGCTTTGGTTTCCAGATCTGTTTGCCTGGGGGAGATATTTAAAAGGGCTCTATCCATACACCACACACCAAGCTAAGCTGTGAGAGCTGCTCCATCCCCTTCACTCGGGACAGCCAGCGAGAAAAGGCAGGAAGCTGCTGCCTACGGGGGCAGAGGCTGAAGTGGTCCAAAAGCAGTGTATTTCCCCATGGGGGAAGAACATGGTAAGTGAAGAGAAATCAGTGCAACCTGACTTCATTGTGTAAACAGTGTTCTAGCTACACCAGAGATGAACCCAGTGTATTCTGGTGCCTCCTATTTTTGCAATGGCAGAAACAGATTTGTGTTGTGTAAACAATGTTCACCGTAACGAGTTTATCCTAATGGCTCCGAAGAGGTGACGTTGAATTCACTATGTAAACGGGCTTGTTGCTTAACACTGATGTGGAGTAAGCTGTGTTGGGTGATGGGATGAGAGGTAGCAGGGAAGGACAGCTTCTTCCCCATTGGCTTCATACAGAGCGGTATCATGACTTCTTCCCCATGTGAAGGTGTTGGCTGGTTTGCCAGAATTGCAGTGTGGTAACATGAAATGGAAGCTGGACTCTTCAAAAGTGTAGCCCAGGATGAAAGAGTCTCAACTCCTTCTGAGGGACAGTCCCTTCCCAGAGAGGAACATAGCTCCAGCATTCTCAGGGAAGGTCAGTGCTAAGCGCGGCTCCTGATTCACAGATTAAAAATTAGATAAAATATATCCAGTCTATCAGCTCAAATCTTTCTGCTGTACAGGACTGGGATTCGCACGGGGTATCAGCTGTTCCAGTCTACAAGTGCTCCCTCCAAGATCAGAGACCTCCTATCTGACCCAGCTCTGCCAGAGCTTTCACACCCCCAAGGAAGGAAGAGTTGTGCGTTTTTAAGGCTCTCCTCAAAAGGGTGGCTGAAAGATCTGTTCTCCAGTGCTATTTCCAGCTTATTGGAACGCCTGGTGGAACCGTGGCAGCGTGGTTGTGCTCAAGCTGGAGGTGAAGACGGGGGGCAATGAATGAAGGGGCCCGAAGTTCAGCGAGGCCCCGGCTCCAGGAGACTCTTGAGGTTGATGTTGCAAAGTGGTGAGCAGTGGCTGCGCCTCCCCCTGCGAGTAGCCCATGACCAATCCCCCTGATGAGACAGGTGGATTGCAAGGAGGAAGATTTAGGGGGAGGAAGCCAAGAAGATGAGAAAAGTCCATGTTAGCAGCACAGAGAGCCTCTGAGAGGTTAGCAGGGCTCTTGGAAAGCAAAGCCTCATCCAGGGCAGGTGGCTGAGGCGAAGAGGACTGAGGATCACCAGATGAGAGAGACAGGCTGCCAGGGAAGTCTGACAAAAAGCTGTCCACCTCTACTTTGGGTAGTTTCTCAGGCAAATATGAGGTAGATCCAAGCTGATACTTTGGAGGAGGTTGCGGTGGGGAGGAGATGGGAGAAGAAGACTCCAGAGGATAGCTCATTCCCATTGGAAGAGAATTAGGAACCAAAGAATGGGGCATCCCTGAGCTTGGCATGGTTTGGAGATGTGTGCTGTACATGCCCACAGGCAGCATGCCAGGGAAGCTCTTACCACCCATCATGTCTCTGGATGCCATACACAGGACAGGACTCAGCTCTTCCTTCACTGCCACAGAGGAGCTGCAGCTGAGCAGACCCAACATGTCCACCGGCTCCGTCTTAATCTTCAGCAGTTCCTGGGAGTGGCTTTTCTTCATGTGCCTGGTCAGGTGGTCTTTCCTCCCAAACCTCTGAGCACAGTACTGGCACAAGAAGTCCTTCCGGCCCGTGTGCACTACCAGGTGTCTCCGCACGTCTTTCCGGGTGTAGAAGCGCCGATCGCAGTGGTCACACGGATGCTTCTTTTCCTTGGCCCCGCCGGAAGCACGCCTGGAATGAGCTTTGAGGTGCTCCAGCAGGACCTGGGTGCTCTCAAAGGTCTGGAGGCACACCTTGCAGCTGAGGTCACCACTGGCAGCTGCATGCATGGCCAGGTGTCGCCTGAAGCCCAGTTTGGTGTTGTAGTTCTTGCCGCACTCGGGACAGTGCAGGGCTTCCTTGTTGGGATCGTGGGTCTGCAGGTGGTTCCGAAGGTGATCCTTCCGGTGAAACATCTTCTCGCAGTACATGCACTGGTGGGGCTTCTGAGCAGAGTGCGTGGCCATATGCCTTAGGGGAGAAAAGCAGGGAAGGTCAGCCAAACGTCCAGCCCCTGAGGGAACACATGATAGTTTTCTAAAATTTTCCTTGTGTCCTACACTTTATGCCACAAAAATCTCAGATGGCATTTTACCTCCACTAAACGAGGAGCGCAATGCTTCAGGCAAAACCTACAGTCTGTCCCAGCAGCTGTCTCTCCTCAGCTCCTGCTCTCTGCTGAGGCTGCCAAAAAAACCTCCCTAGTTTGTGACACTAGGTGAGAAAACCAGTTCATCACGAGTGTCAGGCTGTGTGCCTAAGTCTGCTGACAGCCATTGTGGTCTGATTTCACCTTGGTGATCTCACACTCTCCCACACTGTGGTTCATCTGATTTCAAATTCTCAGCCATCACCGTTTAATTATTTTGTGTTATACTTCACTAAATGGGAACTCTGCTTCTCCATACTGGAGCAACAGCTGCCATGGAATTATCCAGTGGTTAGAGGCAGGACTTATGAATGCAAATGCTATTCTTGCTTTTCATTTTGTTTCTTAGTCTATGAATTTCACTTTCTGTTTCTATTTCCTCCTCAGTGAAAAACAGCTTGAGCTCAGGATACAGCATTAGCTGAAGTTCTCTGGAAGGTGCCTAAAGAGATGCCAAGTATGGTAATGTCTGGGACTCAACTGCTTTGCAAGGTAAAAGGGCATTTCCCCTCCTCCAGCTTCTCAGAAATTCAAGCAAAGACACACGAGGGAGGGGGTTTCCCCTCTCTCCTGGCACTGCTGGGCAGAGGCACTTGCAGATACCTACCTATAGAGCTTGTACTTGGAGGCAAAGGCCTTGCCACAGTGCAGCTGGGGGCAGTTGTAGGGCCTCTGCTCCGAATGGGAAAGTGTGTGAGTTCTCAGCTTGTCCACGTGAGGGAAGGAGGGCTCCGATAATTCACACTGGCATTTTCCCTGACTTTCGGTCTCTTCACCTCTTGGTCTGGGGACTAATTTCCAGCCTGTCTCTTCCTCCTCCTGCTTTGCATCTTGAATCCAGTTTGGAACACTGGGAAAAAATGCCGTCATGGCAGGTCTAGTAGAACATGGCCATGTCAAGCAGAACTCAAGCCCATGGGCGTCTCGCTGTGATGTTGTCCTGGTGCAGTTTTCTGTTGGAGCCCCCTGTGACCAAACTGCTTTAATAGCAAAACTTCTTCATCTGAAATCACAGAAGGCTGGTGTTAAGACACTGCAACCTTCACCCATGCACACAATGAACATGTGAAGATGCATGTTCCCAGCCATGGTGAACTCCAGTCTCCAATCAACACTATTTTTCTGTCTTTTCTCCCTTAACTTGTTACCTGAATAAAATTATGTTAAACCTTTTCTGAATTGCTTTTTTTGCAACTAAGAGCCAGTGTTACCTGCTGGATGTATTTTCTTCTGAAAAGGTGTATATTTGTAGCTCTAAATACCTCTCCCTGTGGGTTTTGTGGATCACTTCTCATCCCCTTTTTTCATATTCTCACTTGCTCTTGGTCTCTGCCTATATGGAATTCCCTCCCAGAGATTCTCAGAGAAACCAAGGTTCTCTTGTATTTTCTTGTCCCATCCTTTCTCTTACCAACCTGGTGCACCGGACAAGACCATCTCCAGAGCAAATCAATCTGAACCCCCACATGTGGCTGAACAGGGCTGAGGAAGAAAACTTGCAATTATCGTCAACACCACACCTTTTTCTGGAAGGCAACGGATGCTGCTCTTCTTCAGGGTGGGATTACTCATTGTATTTTCACTTTTCGATTGTGAGGCAGATTCTGCCTCTCTGCATCAGCAAGTTTTCTACTGTAATGAGCAATTTTTCACTCTTTTTTTTTTAATTTGACACTCTCATCCATTAATAATGGAAGCTCACACTGTTTCCCGTTCAAGAAAATACACCTCCTGTAAGCTCTTCTGGGTTTCAGGTTGACGAGGTTCTACATTAATCTCTAATAGCAGGTTGTTTTTGAGTTGTGTGTTGGTGAAGTAAAAACATTTTTATAGGGTTCTACTGCCAGCTCGACTGGTAAACGGTCAGCTGAAATAAAACCGATCTCTTTCACTCAATTTGGCTGCCTGAGAAACTCTTCTTAAAATAGCATCAAACCCTCACTCCATGATTGCTTCAGAGGAGGAACTTCCTGCTGCACATCAACATGAGTGCGAGTTGTGGGCAGGATGTGCAACTGCGAAGGAACAAACCAACCCCCAAGAAAGTGCTCAAGGAACGTTATGAAGAGCTGAAATCACAACTACTGTGACTGCACCATCACCCCAAATACCATGGATGGTTCCCTCAGGGTGGAAAACACTGGGAAACAGGGACTCCAAGAAAACATGTCAATGTGAGCTTTAGGAATGTTTGTTAAGAACAAAACTTGGTTTTGTGCAGGCTAAATCTACATGGTCAGAGCAGAACAATAAAGGACCAGAACTGCTGAGGTGCCACTTTGGGACAAACCAGCACGATGTGACAACTGCTCTGACCCCTCAGGGTGCAGGAGGCCTGTGGTTCAGAGCAATCTGTCTCTCTGGGTGCTGAAAGTATGAATATTTCACTTCTCTTATGAAATATGTCCCAGAAAAATGACTGTTCTCTACCTCTTGCTCCAGAGCTGTGCAGGTGTCCCGGGAGTCTCCGCCACTTTCACCAGGGAACTGCTCCTTTCCCTCCGGAAAAGCCTGGCCATCTGGGCCAGTTTCAAAGCTACCTGGAAGAAGACAAGAGTTTGAATGTTGATGTTTATAACAATAAGGGGCATAAACGATCACACTGGAATTTTAGGGAATTCAGAGGTGCTGTGGCAACCGCCTTGCAAACGGAGGAGGTGCCGGGGGGGTGGCCGTGAGGGGCAACTCGCTCCTCCCTCTGGCACCTCCGCCGTTTGCCTCGGAAGCCAACCGGGAGACCCCCACCCCCGGGAGCGCGCCGTGGATAACGCAGCCCCGGTGGAGCGTGATCACACATCTCACCCCCGCCCCGNGTGCCACCGCCCCTCGCTGCGGTGCCGCCCCCCTCCCTCGCCCCCCCGCGCTCACCCCGTTCCCCCGGGCCCCGCCAGGCGCGGCTCCGGTCCCGGCCCCGGCGGCGCCATTGCGCGCGGCCTTGTGGGAGTGACGTCACGCCTCGGTGGTGGCCACCAGAGCGGCGCGCCGCGGGGCATGACGGGATGGTGGCCCCCGGCTCTGGCCGCCGACGAGTCGCCATGGCAGTGCCGCCGGTCCCAGTGCTCCTTGTCCTCCTCCGGCTCCTCCCGGTGATGGCAGCGGGAAGCGGCGCTGCACCCTCCTGGGACGAGGCTGGGTACCTGCTCTACTGTCCCTGCATGGGTGAGGCTCTTCTGGTGCGGGCCCCCTGTGCATCTCCGGATTGGACCCCCCGGTGCGGCTCCTGCTGCAGACCCTTGTGCTGCAGACCCTTGTGCTGCAGACCCCGTTTCATCCCCCGCGCGGTCCTCGCTCCGTCCCCCGCTGCATTCCCCGGTCCATGCCCCGGTGCGGCTCCCGCTGCATCCCCCGGTCCCCGCCTGAGCCCCTTCTCTCGCAGGCCGCTTCGGTAACCAAGCCGAGCACTTCCTGGGAGCCCTGGCCTTCGCCCGCGCCCTCAACCGGACTCTGGCCGTGCCGCCCTGGATCGAGTACCGGCACCACCGCCCGCCCTACACCAACGTGAGGCCCCGGCGGGCGCGGAGAGGGAGCGGGGCCGCAGCGGGCAGGGCCGGGAGCTCTCCGGGGGTGAGCTGCGGTCCCCGGGTGAGGGCACCCCTGGCTCACGGGCTCTGTTCTCCCACAGCTGCATGTCCCCTACTCGGAGCACTTCAGGCTGGAGCCGCTCCGGCGGTACCACCGCGTGATCAGCCTGGAGCAATTCATGGAGCATCTGGCGCCCCGGCATTGGCCGCCCGGCAGGAGGGTGGCTTATTGCTTCGAGGCTGCTGCCCAAAGAAGCGCGGACAAAAGCACGTGTCCCATGAAGGTGAGTTCCTCCTCAGCCCTGCGGCCACGGCTTAGTTCCCAAGGCTGTGATTGACTCATTCAGGTCGCCATTGATTTGCAAATTTAGGAGTTACCCACCGCAAATCGGTCTGTGTGGCGTTGCTTTCACCATTTGTGGAGTGGCATGCTGTGCCATCGTCAGCTTTCTTTGTCTACAAGTGCTTAGGGTTCGGGGATACAATCTATGCAAGTAGATTTTATCACTTCAGACTTGATTGTTACTGTAGCTTATCTCCTGCTCTCTGTTTCCTAGCTGTGATAGGTTTCCGGATGGTGTTAAAGCAACCTCTCTTAAGTACAAGTTTGGAAGCTATGGTGTCCTTGTTCTTTAAGACAACCTTTGTAACCTTCTCAGTGAATTTCCCTTAATGTATTTCCATATCTCCTTCTTGTGGAGCTGGCGTGTCAAACAGGCTGTTGTATTCCAGCTGCTTCCATCCTGGAACAGGCTCCTGCTTTGCATCTCAGGATCTTGCTAGATCCATCTTTCAGGCTCTCTATATGCACTGAATAAACACTTGTCTTTTTTTTGCAGGATGGAAATCCATTTGGTCCCTTCTGGGATCAATTCCAAGTGGATTTTGATAAGTCTGAGCTCTTCAAGGGAATTTCCTTCAGTCCTGCATACAAGGACCATTGGATCCAAAGGTAGCAAGAAGATGGAAAAGTGCTGGCAGGTCATTGTGGGCATTTAGAGTCACTCATGAAAGCAGCTGTGACTGTGTATTGTGACTTTACATTTTAGGGGAGGGATTGAAGTGGTTAGTTAGTAATATAATTAAAAATATGATTGCTTTTTTTCCATTAAATATTTGCTGGGCACTTCCTGTGGGCATTACTTTAGGTATGAACTCTGTTAGGCTGATTAACTTCTGAGCCAGGAATACTTAATTTATTAAGTATTTATTTATTAAATATGTAATTAATCATCAAAAAGAATTTGGTTCTCCATTGGTGATTATGAACTGTATTTTGATGCTTACCTTGTGTTTTCAGAGCTATGAATAACTTTAGTGGTTATCAGTAAGTTTGGGTGCTAGAATTGCTCTAGTCTGGAGTGAAAATGTCACATCCCATTGCTTGGTAGCTCCTCACTGCATGTTTGAGGTTCTTCTCCTATTGTCTATCAGATAAAACGTCTGAGGTAAAATACAGTCCCTGAGGTTTCTTCAGTTGGGTTGGCAAAACAGCTAAAATTATCTAAATCTGGAGCAATAATGCTGCATATTTTGGGGTGTTCCTACTTTCTGCTCTAACCTTCATAGCAGTCTTCGTGCAGGTTAGGTCACATTTCAGACTGCTGGGGTTTGGTTTTCTGTAGGTTTCCACCCTCTGAGCACCCTGTTCTTGCCTTACCTGGAGCTCCAGCCCAGTTTCCTGTCCTGGAGGAGCACAGGCCCCTGCAGAAGTACATGGAGTGGTCGGATGCAATGGTGGAGAAGGGAGAATCCCATATCAAGTCTCTGCTGCTCCGGCCCTACGTCGGCATTCACCTGAGGATCGGCTCGGACTGGGTACGGCAGCCCCCGGAGGCTGGTGACAAGTGGGATGTGGACAAAGCTGCTCAAAAAGGAGCTGTGCTGGGAGAGCCACCTGATCCCTGCTGGCATCCAGAAGCTCCCTGTGTGTTAGCAGTGCTGCTGGGATTCTTTCAGACAGGCAGAGGTTGGGGACGTGGTGGTGTTTTCTCACTCAAATGTGGTGCTTGGAAAATGAAGAAAGGCTGTGGCCAGGTGGGGTTCTGCCTCTCCTCCCAGCAACAAGACAAAGGGAAATGGCCTCAGGTTGCACCAGGGCAGGTTCAGTTTGGATATTAGGGAAAAATTCTTCACTGAAAGAGTGATTGAGCACTGGCCCAGCCTGCCCAGGGCCATGGTGGAATTGCCATTCCTGGAAGTGTCCATAACACAAGTAGATGTGATGCTTTTTGATAAGGTTTAGTGGGCATGGGGTATCTGTTCAAAGTTTGGACTTGATAATCTCAGAGGTCTTCAGCTTTCATGATCTCTGATTCTCTTTTCCTCTTCTAATAGAAAAATGCCTGCAACATGTTAAAGGATGGGACAGCTGGGCCGCACTTCATGGCTTCACCACAATGTGTGGGCTACGACCGGAGTGCTGCAGTGCCTCTCACCATGGACATGTGCCTGCCAGACCTCAGAGAGATCAAACGGGCTCTCAAGCTCTGGGTGGCAAAGATTGAAGCTAAATCTGTTTATATTGCTACAGATTCAGAGCCCTACACAACGGAAATACAGCAGTTCTTCCAGGGAAAGGTGAGTCTTCCAGAAATCTCTTCTGGCAGGAGTGCTTGGATAAAATCCTCTCTTGGATTCTGGCCCGAGGCTGTTATGGACAGAAGACAGACAATTGTGGAATAGGCTATTCACAGCCAAATATTGGCATCTCAAAGTGAATTTGGCTCATATCAATAAAAATTATCCTGTAAAACTCTTTTTTTCCCCCAGGAGATTGAAGAGCATTATCTGGCATGGGAGTTAAAATTTCCATGAAAAGGGTTTAAATTAAATAAACCTAAGTGATTTTCAGAAATGCTTTGACATTGATCAAATCATAAATGAGTTATAGGGCAGAGAAAGACAAAACTCACTCTTTCTGTTGTGTATTCCACTTCTAATATTATGCCAAGACATTGGATTGTGATAATAGCTGACTGGATTCATCTGCTCTCCTATTTTCTCTGCAGCTCAAGGTTGTCAGTTTGCAGCCAGAAGTGCCTCAGATTGATCTGTACATCCTTGGCCAGTCCGACCACTTCATCGGGAACTGTGTCTCTTCCTTCACTGCCTTTGTGAAAAGAGAGCGCGATATCCATGGGAAGCCCTCCTCATTTTTTGGCATGGACCACCCACCGAGGCTGAGGGATGAGTTCTGACCAAAGGAGGAAGAGGCTCTGTGGTTCCAGGGCTCTGAGCTGGGTCCTTGGTGCTGCAGCGTTCCCTGTGGGCAGTCACTGCTGGGCTGTGGGAGAGCTCCTGCCCTTCAATACTCCTCACAGTCCCTTCCAGACTGTTCTGTCTGATCTCTCCAGTGTTTCCAGTGTGAGCTCAGATAGAGATTTAAATCATGTAGTTTATAGGAAACTATAAACTATATATAGTTTTTTAAGATGTAGCTTTTATAGCTCTCCATTCTCACTACTTGGGATTCACCAACAATCATGATGAAACAGCTGCTCAGATTTCCTCTTTTCTTTCTCTGTTAATTCATAACTGTCTCCTGGAGATCTTTTGAGGCTTTGTGTTCAAAACTGATCATAATTGGTTCTTTTTGAGTGTAAAACTTTTGTCAGACATATCAGGTTCCCTGGAAAGGGCATGCAAGGTAAAGCTCAGGACAGAAAAAGCTCTGGGTTTTATCAAGGACCACGGTTGTCTTACCAGACCTGTGTCACCACAGTGCCTCAGTGTCCCTTCTGCTGTCCATACCCAGTGCTGTGGGGCCCTGGATCTTTTTGGTGGTGCTGGAGGAGTGCAGTGGGTCATGGTGTGACATGGCAGCTGCCTGTTCAGCTCTCTGCATCAGCCTGGGGCAAGATGTGTGCAGGGACATGGGAGGAGATCTGTCACAGCCAGTCCAGAACTGGAGACTGGGGGCTTGTAGCTTTGTAGCTGTTGATGTCAGTAAGGTCTGTGGTAGAAGAAAAACTTTGAGGTTTTTAAAATAGCTGTAGTGAGGTTGGGTATGTCACACCTGGTCTATGGTATTGTTTTGTTTTTGTACTTTATTGGGTAACCCTGAGCTGGTGCAGTTTGATGCTGGTAACACTGATAATCCCAACATGGTGAGACTCAACTTGACCAATGCCTTTTGGTGGCTTCGTTTCCTGGTCAAAAGACTGAGTACAGAACGGTTCATTTTTCAAAAATGCTTATTGGGTGAGTCTCTGGTACCAGAGCTGGTGCCTCCAGTGCACTGTTGCAGTTCATGCAAGGCTGTTATGAGCAATTCAATCCAAATGTTTCTTTTTATGGTGGTCTTTTCCTCCTTGAAATATTTCTGAGCTTTGAGGGATTTTGAAGGCTCTGGGGAGTGAGCAAAAGAAGGCAAAATGAGACGATCCCCCAGGTGTCAGGGTGGCAAAAACTCATCTCTTGTTTTCTCAGGGCAGGCTTCAAAAATCATGGGATTTGGGGCAAAATTATCAGGTTTGGGGTCTTTGGGAGCTGGGCTTTTGAAGACTGAACCTCCTTGTGTCATATGGTTTACTGATCTTGGGTGATGCCCTTGGGGCTGCCTTGCCTTGCTGTGGAGCAGAGGAAGCCTTTGCCCACACTGTTGGGAAGACGAAGTATTAAAACAAAATGTTAGGGTGGGGTGTTTTTTTTAAATAAGGTATTTTTTGTACAAATAAAAATTTGATTTTGTATTCACTTGTAGTGCACCAACATTCCTTCCTCCATTGCAGGATTCTCTGATACCAGAGCCTCCACTGCACTGCTGCGGTGCAGACAGCTCTGATTAAGGGGGTTTAACTCTTGAATGGCTTTTCTTTATGGTGATCTTGTTCTCCTTAGAAATATTCCCGAGCTTTGGAGGATTTTAAAGCCCCCAGCCTGGGTGCGGCGGAGCGGCGGGACCCGCCCGGTTTGGGCAGAACCCGGCACTTCGGGGTTTGGCGGCGTGCGGGATGCCCGCGGCGCGGCCCCTTTGTCCAGGCTCCATCCGGGAGCGGCGGCGCGGGGCGGGCGCGCCCGTTGCCAGGGAAGCGCGTCACGGGCGGGCGGAGCGGCCGCGCCGCTTCCGGGGCCGCGGGAGGAGCGGCCGAGCGGCTCCATGGTGACGGCGCAGGTGAGTCCGGCCCGGCCCCGCACCGCGCCCGCA
>VXBI01008499.1:908129-940541 GCA_013397375.1 Toxostoma redivivum | reverse complement strand
TGGAGGGGGGTATTTTGTTGGGTTTGTTGGGGTTTTTTTTTAATAAAAAATAGTAGGAAGTGTGATGAAGGAAGCTGAGTGTAGGCGGAGAGAAGTGCAGAAGGAAGAGAAACAGAAAGGAACGGGGTGAGGAGAGATTTGAGGAGAGGTGGGAGAGGTGAAGGGGTGAAAGGAAGATCAGAGCAGTGCTCTCTCCCTTAACTCAGCGTACCATTTGAAATGGCTATATATAGTTAAGAAATGCTAGCATATGGCACTCATATAGCATATGGCACTCAAAATAGTTAAGAAATACACTTGTCTTGCAGCCAAATACTGCTTTCATTTGCATGGGTGTAAGTGAGGATAGGATTTATTTCATACAAGAATGTTTCTCAGATTCCTCTGTTAAATAAAATAATGGGAGGAAGCTTCCCTTCTATTTTATCTTGAATCCTCTTTCATCTGTGTGCAGAAACTGAATCCCAGGGCAGAGCAAGATATGTGTACCAAGAAGGTTCCCCTCAACTACGCAGTCTTTCTGTGGCTTTGAGTTCATAAAGGTTCTTGCTGAGGGTTCACAGAAGTCACTGGAGAGACTTAGAGTCATTTCAACAACCATTTAGTCAGCTCACAGTATCCACAAACTTGAGACAGTTTTATAGGTTTTATTTGTATTTTCTTGGTTGAACTTTGTCAAAATGGTTTTTTTTCTCTATTTGGAGATTAAAGAATATGCTCAAAGCCATACTGCCAAAAGACATCTTGCTCCTTTCCTTAGAAAGTGTATGAATATTTAAATAAATGAGAGTGGAAAATCCTGATTTCTGTTTCTCATTCTGTCCCTGACTGGCCTGAGTAATCATTTGCATCTGCAGAACAGTTCTTAAATTTCCTGTTGCTTAGTTGTAGTTAGTTTTGGAGGTGCCATTTGAAATGGGAGACAAACCATGAGGGATGTTGCATACATATGTGGAAAGGAGTAGTCCCTGCTCTCTAAGAGTTTATAATATAAATAGACAAGAGACAATAGAGGATGAATGGAAGGATTATCATCCCAAGTGAAAAGCTAATTTTTTCTGTATGGATGAAGCACTTCAACACTGTGCTACTTAAAGAAGTCCTTCCACTGGAATCTGAATACTTACAAAAAACATGCAATATTTTGCACCAATAAATGAGAAAATAATATTTATCCTGTCTAAGGAAGAGGGTTTGTTTTCCTGCTGTTTTTTTTATTGAATGACATGACCATGAGAGTTCTCAGCTACTGCTCTCCTGTGGAACATCATGATCAAAATAATAATTACAGCTCCACATATTAGGTCTCTTGATCCTGAGTCCTGAGCGATGTGGTTTTAGACCACAGGGGCTTCTTCAGTCTATCTGATTAACTTTTCTTTGCTGACTTGGACATGGCAATGGATACTTTTTGCCTGATTCTCAGTCCTGACTCCTGGTGTTCTACACGGGTTAGTTGAGGGTATCTTTCAAAACATGCTCTTTACTTAAGGGGTTAGTTGAGGCTATTCTTTAAAACATACTTATTATTTCCATCCCTCAATAAAAGGAACACTTTAAGTAGGCTTAAAATGAAGAAGAAATTAAAAGTGAGACATACTCAGTTGTGCCAATTTCATGCTTGGCACAGATGATGAATTCGTGTACTAATAATTGCACAGGGACATTGGTGAGGTATGATAGATTAGGAATAAGTTGCAGGAGGGAATCTATTTTTTTCAGCCTGAATTTTTTTGGTGACTCCCTAGACTTATGTCTTGAGTGAAACCTTTGCTATGTCAATAGGAAGCAAAGAATACATCATCATCATCATTAATAATAATAATAATAAACAACCCTCCCCATTCAACTAGCCAGTGGAGTTCCTAAAGTGCTATTCAAAGTGCTATGTAATTTGGTTTACAAGCTCAGCTTTGGGCAATGTTTTGCACTCTTGTGTAAAACCTAGGTCTGGTCCTTTCAAAATAAATGGACATGTGAAACAGGGTTCCAATAATGATGGAGATGTCAGGAAAATAATGTTTCCTTTCTAATACATATTCCTGCACAGAAGCATGCCCTGAGAAAAAGTTGAGGGTCTGTGTTCTTGTTTCACAGTCAGTCTTGGCTGTAAACAACTGAAATTATAGTCTTCATTTCCCTCTTGTACTAGGTTTAAACACACTATGAACAAGGAACAATGTGTATTACACATCCTATCAGTTTGGCTGAGATGAATGAAGAAATGCTATGGTAAACCCGTAACTAAATGCATATTTAGTTTGGTACTGAACTCATATAAACCGTGAGGACAATTGCCTTAGTGCAAGCCATCCCTTCAGATTCATAAATCAAACACAACAACCTGAAACATGAGCTCACCATGTATTATATCCCCCAGATCTGCCATATCTTGTGAGAGTTCTGAAGTTTATTGGTCTGCTATCCTTTCAGAGTATGTGAACTTCTTGCATCTATAGGACAGCAATGTATCATACAACCCAATTAGATTTATATCACCACCACTCCCTATCATTCTACTCCTGAACTTTTAGTGCTTCCTCTGCCTGCACATCCTTCCCTACCTTTGTAGTTTTCATGGAGATTTCCAGAGTGTGAGCCTACACACCACGAGCTGACCTGAAAAGCCATGCCATACAAAGTGCTCAGTGATGTGCGTGTTAGTCATCGGTCTAACTAAAAGTTACACTTACGCCAATTGCTTGCAGATACCCCAAGATGCTCTTTTGCTTACTGTAATTTCTCATTTAGAGCTCTTAGTCATTTCTTAGTCAGACCACCCCCAAGGGAAAAACTCTCCCTCAGATTTCTCATCTTTTTATATTTTTCTTCTTTTTTGTGTGTGTGGTTTTTTGTTTTTGTTGTTGGCTTTTTAATGCAACCTCCAGAGTAAGCAGATTTCGTGAATGCACCTTGCAGATTTGCATTAGTCAGAATGCTCTCATAAGACGTGTCATGTTCCTTGCCTTGGACAAAGTGGGGAGGGCTAAAGCATCTATTTTCAGTATCAGCTTCTAGACAGAGAAAATGATCATTATTGAATTCTTCTGCTAAGGAATTAGAGATTAATCTCTTTTGTTTATGAAAATCCTCAGAGAAAGGAGATGAAAATGAATCTGTGACTAACAACTGAATGCTTCTTTTTTCTATTGAAAACCTTCTTTTAAAGCAACTATTTCAATGATATTAACATGCCTTCACTTCAAGTCATGTAGCTCATCAAGCTTTTGATATCTTTTCCCCACAGTACAGAGACTAGTTTTGCTGCAGGTCACCCTTCCCTTGCTCTGTTCTCAGCTTTGTGACAACTAGTGTCCCACTTGCCTCTCTCTGTGACACAGCCAGGCACTAATAGATCTATCACTGGGTCATTACTGCCTTCTCCATCACCACTGCCTGTCTCCCATTCCAGTCTTCCTTCTCTGAGTCTGTTGTATCAGTTACATTAAACAAACTGGATATAAACGTGTGCCCACTCCAGAGCCTTAAACCTACACCACAGGCTGACTTTTCCTTTCATAAAGAGAAAAGTATCTGAATAGCCTCTCCCATTAATATCCCACAGCCTTTATGTAACTTTTCTAAAATTAAATTCATCCATGTTATGTCTATTCCTTTTGAATGTTTTCCTGATCTCACTATGTGATTCTTCCAGTGAAGACAACTGGTTTATATTCCCTTGTGAGTAAAGTGGAAACTTGTTAATGAAAATGTCATCACAGCAAATGCTTTTAATTCTCTCAGAACCACAGGCATCAGTATGTATAACATTCACTTGCCAGTTGTCTGTATGCCTGTCCATTGCAGCTACTGCTAGCTCTGGGGCAACTGAGTGGTTCTCTCTCTACAGATGCTACCAGATGTTTTGGCTTTTCAAGGAAGTGTATTAATTTAATTGCCTAAATTTTGACCTGAAGGAAACTATTTTCGAAATGGTACCCAGTCAAAGCCTTGTCTGCTCCTGCTGCCTGAGAGTAACTCCTTGCATTTCCACAGGTGATATATAAAATATAACATCATAATTGTCAGTGCTTTTCTGTCTACATTTTCTACTGAAATTATGTAAGTACTTAGATATGTTCTCACCCTTAAGCATTTTAGTCTACATAGCATACTTACAAATACCTGTATGACTCATCTCTGGGCCTGAAACACTCCTCATCAAAACTTAGAAGCATCCAACCAAGACAAAGCCACACCTAACTCAGTCCCAGTGCCAGAGGAGATAGATCAATGCATAAAAGGTAGACATCAAAGTTGTCACAAGAGCAGCATACATGCATAGTTCCATAGCATGTATAGATGCCATATCTACCTGGTTTGATGTGTGTGCTTGCTTATTTGTGTATCTACCCATGTAGCTCCTCTTCAGACAGAAATCTGGTGGCCAGAAGACAGTGATTTAACTGGCCTGGGAATAGAAAGAGAGTAGAAAGGTGAAAGGTTAAAGAGGGTTGTTTACAAAAACCCCAAACAAAAAAAAAAGGCAAACAAACAAACACTAAAAACCCCCCAACAAACCAAGTTGAGCTCCAAGCAGTAAATGGAAATACTATACCAATATTTTTGTGCTCAGTAGATTGTTGAAGGTGCAGCTGCCACATTTTCACCTCATCATTTAGGTAGTCTGCTCTTCAAATCTTTTTTCCCAAGGCATGTCCCTTGTATTTACCACCAGATTAACCCTTGTCCTCCTGGTATGATATGCTGGCTGTTTTCTGGCAGACACAGTTTGAGTTGCCTTTTTCAATAATTCACACCTCATTTTATACCCTCATATAGATTGGTACCTTTTCAATCCAGCTACTATTTTTAGTAGAAAATGTTTTCCCTTATGGAGCCAAGGAGATGTGAAGCAACAGTATTTGCTAAAAATCCATCTGTCCTTTTTTCCCCCTCCTGAGTTTTAGCAACGTTTTTCATGTGCCTTAATATAATCTTCCTACACACATGTTCCTCCCTGTCAACATTCTCCTGATAACTCATACAATCAGTGTCTTAGAAGACCTGTTAAGGTACAGAGCAGCACTGGTTCTTTGAAAGTGAGTAAATAAGGGCTTCAACACAGTCAGAGAAACTGGGGAAATCACCTTCAGTGTGTTGACCAAAGCTGTGTACTTTATATTCCATGGGAGAGAACCTGACAGTACTAGCTACACAGGATTGTTATTAAACCATCTTTTTTATTCTTTTCAGGTGGTTGTTTACCAGCTGCAGCAGCAGTCCAGTTTAGCACTGTATCATTCACCATAGGCATGGACCTGAAAGGATTGTTGCAAAGTAAATATAATGCCATATTCTTAAGTTAGGGATAGAGAAGCGCATTAACTACTGAAGCACTACTGAAAGTGTTTTAAGTACTTTTCATTACTATGCTGAAGATATTTAGTGCCTGAAAAGGGGTTGGGGTTGTTGGTTTTGGTTTTGGTTTTGGTTTTTGGGCTTTTTTTTGAGACTGCTTTTATTTTATCAACTCTATCTGTTGTTTTGGAAGGACAACACAAGTTTATATATAGGTGTAAATATTAACAGGACTGTGGACACTAAAACCTATACTTACAGATTTTCTTGCCCTTTTGACTGGATTAAGACCTAAGAAAAATGTGTGTACTGTTGGTATAAGGCAGATAGAAAACCTCTATATGCAGTATATGCTACTGATGAGTTTAATTACTATGTACGTTGCCAAGAGCAATCTGAGCACAATAATAACAGGAAAATTAGTTATGTAGGAAAAACATAGAGGATGAGAAATTGCTCTATATAGTTTAAAAGTCTCCAACATCCCACATTTGAGCCAAGCTGCTTGTTTTCAAATCTAGAGAGATTTTATTCTTGGTGTAACATATTTAATAAGCAAATTTTGACTGCTTCTTCTCTGGACTATCTGAGCACCTTCCAGACAATAACAGATCAATTTCAACTATCTTTGAGAAATTTTTAAAAACAACTTTTTTTTCTGTATATCATCAGTGATGTCTAAACTCTCAGAGCTGCCAGGGTTTAACTGGGCTTCTGAGTGCTATGAGCTAAAACTGTCAAGGGACAATTAATTTTTTGGCACCTTGGTACTACTGACTCAGCCTGGAGGTAGCAGTCAAGGCTGTATGCACTGCTAGTGGGAGCAGTCTTCAAAACAGGATTCACAACAGCTATCTTCAATGATACAGCAGTAAATTAAAAGGGAACAAATTTATGTGTTTTGTGACTGGAAGTGGGCTGATATTCATGTATGAGATCAGTTTGCATGCACTTATTCCTAGGTAAAAGCGCAGCTGGAAGCCTACTGACTGGGGATAACCTGAATTTTCCCTCTTCAGGCTTTAATTAAAGACTTTAATCCTGGTTTGTAATAAGGTACCTCTTTCCCTTTGGTTTTGAAGACATTTTTAGATCTTTTGGTGTTGGATACTGGCAGAGATCAGAATGATCATCCTATGAATAGATGGAGTCTCTATTCCTTTATCAAGATGGAAAGTTAATTTGGGTCCCTGTGCCCATTAGTTTCTTACTAGTTTCTGGTGCACAAAAGACTACTAACAGCAAGAATATTTTAAGAAACAAGGGAGTAGTCCAAGGCAGGGCTCAGGCTTGTGGACAAAGAACCTACATCGTGAGAAATCAGAAAAAAAAATTTAAAATTCTTCCTTTTCTTTAGAATTTCCCACTGATTAGCATACTGGTAGCTTTTGCTGGACATGTCTAGACTTCTTCCCAGCACTGACCTTCCCAAAGTAAAAAAAGGACCTTTAAATAACAAAATATCAACTAACCAAAACAAAAAAAATCAACACCAAATTTGATTGAAACAAAAGCCAATTTTTTTTAATTAGAAAGAGAATAAACTAGTGATACCAGAATATAATTTTTTAAAAGTTTATGCATCTCTCCTCTGAACAATGTCTCAACAGGTTGGTTGGTGCTTCTAGTGATTTTCCTAGTAGCAGGAAGTGTTAGGTCACAAGAAGTTGCTTCTTCATACCCTGACCCCTGTCTATCTCTTTCATCCTAGACATCCATGTCATTTGAGAACTGCTTACTTGCTAATGCACCTTGCAGGCTGTCCAGGTAGGTCTTTACAATCCCCTTCATAAAGGCAAATGTAACAAATAGCTATCACAGCTAATTTTGCGGCTTTTTTTCTTACCATGTGGGTTATGGTAATTTCCACTCTAACACAAGTCTCTGCATCCGTAAAATAGGAAGTTCAGGCAACTGACTGAGAGATGCAGCTTGGATTGGATCATGTGGGTGAGGTGCCTAAAATTAGGCAGGATTGTGTGCTTAGAGCTGGGGTACTAACCTAGAGCAAACTGAGAACATGATGTTACTATTTTTCATAAGACCAATAGAAGATTTGCCACAGGCATCCCGCCCTCCATTTCGAATTCAGCTTAGATACAAGCATTATTTGTAATGGAGAAGGTACTAGAAACAGGTATGCTTTGAAACCAGCTACATAAAAGAAATACAAGTACCAAAATATATGAAAAGTTGCAGAACTTTCACTTTCAGCTGCTTTTCTGTCAGAGAAAAACAGATTAAAGGGTAGTAGGAGAGAGCAGGCTGACAGGAACCTGATTTTTCTCAAATGTAGGAATATTGAATAGCTGTATACCAAAAGTCTGATAGCACTTGTGCATTTGATTTTTGAAAGAGAGCAAACTCAGTTTAGAGTAACTGCTTGTAAGAAAATCTTTAGGTTCTTCTAAAAAGTTCAACTATAACTAGGATATTTGAATAGAACATATTTGGGCTAGCTGAAAAATAGTAGGCCTTTCCCATGAGAAGAAAACTCCCCACATTTTCTGTTTCATTTGGCAGTGTCTAGTGCCTTTTCTTTCCCTTTTTCTGTGAGCAGAGTTAAAGCAAAGATGTGTGTGTGGAAGCAGGACAGGAGGAAGAGGTCCTGCTTCAAAGGGAAAGGAAGTGTCTTTGGGGTATGAAGTGTAAGAGAAGGTGAAATCTCGCTAATAGCAACCATATTCCTGGTACTGAGGTTAACACTGCATTTCTTACACTGCCGTCCCTGTGACTACTGCCCCCTGCAAGGGTCAGTGCAAAGGCAGGCACGTGTTGGGTGAGAGCTTTTGGGGGGTCCACCAGACCACGTGCTGCTAAGGGCCCTGGGTTTCCTGTGCTGTTGTTCAGCCACCCAGCAATGGCAGGGTGTTAAATAGGGAGTTAGAGTGTGGGTGTGTAGTTGGCAGCCTAAGGAAGGATTTTAATGAGAAAGAGTCCCATTCCTCCTTCTCTTCCTCTCATTTTTCCCTTTTTAGAACGAAATTACAAGCACCTTCATTAGGGTGCAGTTGGGAAAAGCAGTTTCTTCATTTATCAGTCTTTGCTACTTCTCCAGTGTTTTTTATCATGCACTCAAGCTGCACCCTTGCTGGATTCTCAGCAACACAAGAGTGCTTATGCAGTTGTGCCACTGCAAGGGTAAGGCCATCAGCCACTATCAGCCAAACCCTATCTCCTCTTTAGATCATAACACTGCTCTTAAACTCACAATAACATTCCTTCTTCCTCCCTTTCTCCCTACAGAAACATTCCATAGGTTGGAAAGTTGCCATGAATTGTGCCCCCAGGATCTTGTATCTCCTGCTTTAAGCCAGCATGCTCTAGAAGCTCTGGCATTTCCAGACATTCCCTTGTGGCAGTAAATGGTACTTTACACTGCAGCTCAGGAAGCTTTCTTTTTTTTTTCCTGTGTGGCTGAGAGCGTTATTGATAAGACTCAGTTCTCTAATGTTGCAGGACCATCTGTTACTGGAAAAGGAGAATACTTTGCATTTTTTGAGATAATTTGTTCTATGAGAAAAGGCAACTACTGAAATGCATTGATGGCTCAGTCCTGGAAAAGTTACTTTAATGATAAAGTCTGTTACAACATTTAGTATTAAATGGCATTAAATGACATTATAGATTATAGTGAGAGTCACAATGACAAGGTCTGGAACTGAGTAGGCACAGGTCTTTTTTTTTTTTTTTATTTGGTGAGTTTTCCAGTAGCAAAAGGTCATTTAAGAACATGTATTTAATGGATTAGAGAAGCATCCTAGGCATCAGTCCTGCGACTCACAACATTTTTGAGGTGGGTGCCAAAGTGTTGCCACTTGACGCACTGCTCTGATTTATTTCTTTATTTTTCCATCCGCAGGGAGGGGTATGAAGGACAGTGTTGAACTACATCTGTGAGGTCCTTTTAGAAAGCTTGCACTACCTGCTCTTGAGTGGAGCTGGCTTTGGATTCAACTAAGAACTTTGCATTTCATACTAGCCCTGACGTTGCCAAGAACTGTCAGATGAAGAGGGGAAAAACTGGTACAGAGCTGGTAAATGTTTAACTCCAAAGGCAGTTCTTATTTTCCTACAGATTCTTGTGCACTCTTTAGGCTTTCTGTCAACTCCAGTCACTGATGGAAAAAGCCCACCCCACAGAACTGCACAGAGGGAGGTGCTGAATTGAGGGAGGAACTGGCAAGTTAAGCAAGAATGGCAAGAAAAGATTACTTGTCCAAGTGAATTTGTTTTTGAATCAAAAGAGGATCTGAGGCTCGCAGTCTCTTAGAGGGTTGTATTTGTTAAAACCAGCAATTTCCAAATGTGGCCACCAGGGACTTTGTGTGCAACCACCGTGTAAAAGCTCACTTTTTATAACTCTGTTGTGTGTCTGGCAGCCGTGACCACTGTGAATTTGCTGTGGCTATATGTGTGACCACAGCACAAATTAATCTGAGAGCTCTTGAGTCAAAAGCTGTTTCCCTACCACTCTCCTTTGGAACTGTTGTAGGCTATCACGTGAGATCGAAGGTATTTTAAAACACTACTGCTAAACAGCAATTTTTGAAAGCTCCAAATTATATTGTAACAGACCATACTGTAGCCTGATCTACTGTCATATTTAGGATTATACTTGGAAATTGCCTGCAGTAACAGGTGGTTTAAAGCCAATACTGTAGGGACTCACTTTTAGCTGTTGTTCCTAAAGCTTTCTGTTTAAATAGCTGGTAGGAGAGGTTTTCTGTGAGTAAATGGAGCATTTATACATGCTTTTGGGTTACAGGCTTGAATTTCCATGGCTAGTCCAAAGGAAAATACCAACAGCTGAGCTGTAAGTACTGGAAATATGACATCTATAATAGGCATATTGATGCAGTCTTAGCTGTGGTAAGCAGCAGGGAGGGAACTGTATTAGCACAGTCTACAGGAATAGGAGCCAATGAGAATTAAACTTTTCTGTTTAAAAATCTTCTAATAAGTAAAGTCTTGAAGATTCTATTTTCCAACCTATCTTTAGTGTTATTAACAGAAGTTTGTTGTGGTAGAGCTGGAAGATAAAACACAGAGGCACACTCAATATGAAAGTTTCTGTTATTGCTGTGATCTGTCTTTGAAAAGTTAGCCTTTGGGGTAGGTTAGGTATTCTGCTTAAGGTGAGGTGTATGCTACCAGCCAGTTCTGTGAAGGTCCTACAGGCAAAGAGTATTCAAATGTCTACTACCAAGAGCATTGATGTGTATTCTAGTGGCTTTGTCAATCTTTGGATGTTAACATTTTTCAGAACACTGTAATTACTATACGACATCAAGCCACATCAGCACCATGTCATCTTTGATAGGAGCCACACCCTTTTACAAGAAGATGTAAGAAACCACACAGCTGATGCCACAGGTAACCAATAAAATAAAGTAGTGGGCTTTCTTTATCCCAACTGGAGCGGGGTAAGACGATAATACTCCCACATGAGTGGCTAAGAAGAGGGCTTAGTTGAGTGTGCACACACACATCTATTAATATTGAATTTCTTTTTTCTTTAATCTAAGTTGAACTTGTGCTTGAAAATCTGTTAGTTGCATTTTCCAAATAGAGGAGGATTCCATAACAGCCTTCCACATAACCAGTGCATAACTGCCCTTGTGTAAGTGGTGGTGAGATATTTCAAGGCTGAGGTGTTTACTACTAAGGGAAAGAAGAGTAAGCTATAACACATCATAAAGTGTTGATAGTGTTCATGGGGGTGATTACTAAGGAGAAGCTGATTGGAGATAATTTGGTTTTGGGTCCATAATCCCTATCAAGATAATGCTAGTAAAAGGGCATATAGTGCTAGTCTCCTCAGGATTTGACAGTGAACATATGCTATATTGTCTTTCCCTAAATGAATCCTGAGAATCAGCATGACTGTCTTAGACTTATTGCTGTTTGGATCAAGGCAACTAAAGGAAGTAGCGCATTTAAGCAGCTTCTCCTGCCCTTATTTGTCCCCACATACATCATGAATATGCACATTAACATAGGCTCTAACTGTGTGAACACTTGCCACTTGTTTCCTGCTACATCTCTGCCTTGTTTAGTGCAAGTGATTAGCTTGGCAAATTATGTGACACTGGAAACGTGACAGAAGGAAGTGTGCAGCATTTAAGGGTGTGCAAGAGGCATACATTTCCATATTCTTGTAAAATGCCAATGTAGAATTTCCAGTTATGGTGTAAGCAGTGGATATAAAGGAAAGAGTACTGCTGAGCCTGCAAGTCACCATTTACAGCTTTACAACAAGATAAAGTGTGATTTATTTGATCTGGTAGCACTTTTCTACACTTTTCTACATGCTAAGCTTAGTAGCATGGTTTGCATTGATGTAAGAGATAAATATGGAATTTAGCACTTCTACCTCTGACCCTGCTTCATCCACTAGGCTTACAAAAAGTCTTCTCCATGCACACCCACAGAAAAACAGCAAAGGTCTAAACAAGGTGGGGGCAACCCTGCTTGAATACCAGTGTTGACATGTCTCTGTTTGATATCCCTGTTAGCAGGTCTTGGAGACAAGTGAAAGGTTTGGCCTTCATAAATTTAACTCTTTTTTTCCCCCTTTTTTTCTCTTTTTTTTTGTTTTTTTTTTGGCTTTTTTTTAGAAGTCCTTTTAGTTTGTACAGGCCATTTGGCAAACTACAGAGCTCTCTTATATGAGTTGGAATGGAAGACAACTGCTGAACTAGTCAGGAAAAAGGTAAGATTTGGTACAGGAGAGGATAAAAGAAACTAAATTAGAAGTACTGGCAAGGCTTTGAGTTAGAAGCTAGCGCAGCATCTGCTTCTACTATATTGATTTTAGTCAGTGATATCAGATTTTTCTCCTTACTGCCTTCATGAGAACTGAATTTATACACAGAATTTAGAAGAAAAATGATAGGGGAATCTGTAGGCATCATCCCTGGGTATAACTAATGTTAATAATCTATAAATTCAATAAACATCAGATTTAATCCTGTATCTCCTAAGAAAGCATTGAGGGAAATATGATATGGACAAGGGGCAGCTGAAGTTTCATTTTGAAATGAGCTAGCAGCAGTAGAAAATCCCCTTCATTTCCAAGTGTTTCCAAGAGTTTTAAATTCAGGATAATAATTTTTTTGGGAAAAAAATAAAACATATGCTTTGTGCAATATGCTCTGTGAATCACTGATCAAAAATTCTATATTATGCAGTCTACTTAATGTATGCTTTACACAATATAGTTGCTGTAAAACACAATGGTATGAATTTGAAAATGTTTTGAGAGTAATCCAGAATATATAATTTAAAATATAGACTGTAAATTTTTGAATATATTTAATTGTATGCAGTTGGCTGCAGTAATAATACTGGATCTTACAGAACAATTCCTGGTAAATGATTTATTCTTTTATTTTACTACTACTCCTGCTGCAGAGCAGCCCTGACCAAAAGCAACCAAAGCACGTTGTTGGGACTAATGCAGTGTTTTCCATGCTCAAAGCACTGGAAAAATAATAGTTAAATTCCATTAAATTGTTGTTATAGATGTGGTACAGTAGTATTGACTGAGACGGGAGGTTTTATTGTACCTGGCAACGTACTTTGATATACCAAGTCTCTGAAGAATTTATGAATAGACCACATAGATAAAGGTCATTGATAAGATGTCTCAATCAGTGCTGGCTTGGAGAAGAGCTGCTCACATCTACTTTATACAGGGAATTAAACTGGAGTGAAAAATAAAGTGCCAACAGCGGCACAGAGTATCTAGTGGTAGGGTTATGCTTTGCCACTGACCATGGACTGAATGAGAGATATTCTCCTGTAAATGAAAACATTTGATATTACTATTTTTTAACAAGTTACAAGAAATCTGAGACAGTATTTTAAATCTCAAAAGAAATTATATTCAGATAATGTGTCTGTTATCAGGAAGATGACCTAGCCAGTGAACAGTCTAATATTTTAATATTAAATATTCCTCTCTAGATGTGCATGATTTACATGGGCTGTTTCCAGGCTGATACACGTCCCAGAAGTTAGAGTGAGAAGGAGATGGCCATTTGGTGTTTGGATAGACAGGAAACAGGTCTGTATTGTCAAGAAGACCTTGATGGCAGGAGCAATGTGTGAAAGACACCAGAAGGATCTTGGAGAGCAGTTTTAGGCAAGTGGGCAAGGAAAGCAAACAAGGGAGAAGAGGGATATAGGAAGAAGTAGAGATTATCATGGAAGCGTGAGAAAATTCCTCAGAGTATAGAAAAGCTGAAAGCAGGATTTGAAGAGAAGAATGTGATTAGACGGGTGGGGAAGGAGGGTGGTTTTTTTTTAGCAGCATAATTGGTACTATTGAATGAGAAGGAAGGAAGACAATAGTAGTTAATCAATCCTTGGCAGAATATTTTACAAGGAATGCCAGCAATTTAGAAAGGAAATGTTTAGAGAAAGGAGGATTTTTTTGGACCTAAACAAACATCAAGGGAAGAACCCAAAATTTACAGGTGCTCCCATATCTGCAAATCACAGAGATTTCCTTTAAAACTTGCTGTACATAAACAGAAGCTGTAGAAGATAATCAGAATAAAAATTTTGAGCAGCAAGTGAGTGATCAGCAAGATCTTTGTGTTCTCAGGTCTGCTGCTATTTGTCCAGAGATCAAAATGGGAATTTCAAATGACTAGTTTAGCTGCCTTTCCTATTGAAGAATATAATTTATATTATTTATATTAATTAGCATGATTTATAGCCAAAGTATTGAGCCTTTGCTAGAAGGAGGTTGTGTTGCTCTTGTGTGTTAGACAGCAGCATGTGCAGCATGAGCAACAATCAGATCATGTTATGTGTGTGTATGTGTTCAGGAGTTGCTAACCCAGGTGTGTAGCTGGCTCTCCACAGCCAGTCCACTGTCTATGTTTTTTAAGGGGGAAGAAGGGGAAACGGGTCATTTAAAACATGTAGGCAAAAATATCTGGCAAATAGTACTGAGAATATCCCTGCTATGAGTAGACCCCTGAACAGCTGCACCTGCAGTTGACTGGTGGAGGCTGCTGTGACCAAGTGCAACACACGGGAACCTTACACCAACACACACACACACACAGAGCCACAAAACCATGGCGTGGTGCAGCTTGTAAAGGGATCTCTCAGCAGTCATCACCTGACAAGGGCTGCAGTTTGAGATTAGCAGGGTCACCCTAGTGGGGTGGGCTTGAGTAGTGCAACAGCCTTGTAACACATTTGTACAGCTAGAACACCACCTCAGTGACAATGCGCATAAATTTTAATCAGCTCACCTCATCTGGGCAATGGACAAAGATAATATGCTGGAAGGAGAGGGAGAGTGGGTCGGGGGGGCAAGAGAGCAAGAGCTCTGCTGGAATACATATTAAATTTCAAGTCTTAAGAGGGAAGTGTGAAAAGTAAGAAAACATATTATTAAGAAGTCACAAAGGGTATGCCCTGAAAGTAAATAATCTCTTAATGACAAGTGCACACAGGAAGGTATTCTTTAATCATGTCCTTTAGCAGGCTGGCACCCTTAATAATTTGTCTTAGGGTGGGGGGTGGAGGTGGTGGGAGGGGTGGCCCTGGCTGGGCCAGCAGAGCCTGGCTGTGCACAGCACAGCTGCGTTTTCTCAAGGTTCTTGAGAACCGGAAAAAGTCCTTTTGAGCCCTGGGCTGATACATTGTACCATCTTTTGTGCAGCTGTAATTTTGACAGGGGGAGCCAATTTGAACTTCTGTAATCCTCAGCCCCAGACACCTCCAACGCCTGAGACTGTGTGTGTGTGTTTTTTTTTTCCAAAGGTTTTTCAGCTGTGCTCTTGAGAAAGTCATTCCATCCAAAGAAAGGGAGGGAGGGGGGAAGAAAAAAACATCTGTCTGACTTTGTCCAGGAGATTGTTTCTATAGCTGTAACATTTTGAAAAGCAGGGGGAAAAAAGTTATTTTTCCAAGCCTGACTACCCATATTTTTCATTTTTTATATCCTCCTCTGTGATGGACATCATTTCCTGCCCCTCCTTTCTTTCAACCACTGTTGAAAAAAAAAATAAAAAGAAGGGGAAAAATAAACCCAAGAAACTGATTGAAACTTGACTTAGAATTGCACAATAATCTTAAATTTTCCCAAGACTTATATTTTGGGAAGGAGCTGTTTTATGAATGGATGTAAGGCTGACACATGAAACGCGTGGGATCTGTCTGAGTGCCTTGTCTGGGTCAGCTGTGACATCTGGCTCTTATGAATCTGGCATATTGTGACTCACTAATACACAAATAGTAATCCTTGATAGTATCCACTTGTGATGCTTTGCGGGTGTTGTCAAAAACAACATTGAATGCCAGAGAACGGCCTTAATTCTGGCCTGCCCTGCAGCCCCAGGCTGAGACGGCCACGTGGGTGAAGCGCTGGGTGGGGTATCAGCAGGCTCACCCCATTCCCTCATGGAAGCATGGTGCTTCCCTGAGGTGCTGCTGGGCTTGTGGGCGATCTCAACTCACCAGTCATAGAATCACAAACTCATAAAACATAATGGGTCAGAAGGAAACCATCAGGATCATCGAGTTCAGCTCCTTGCCCTGCACGATACCCCAAAAATTACACCATGTGTCTGAGAGATTCATTCTGTAATAAGGAAGGAAACCTTAATGCCTGAAGAAGATTCAGTCTGTGTGTTTCCCTTTGCATTTGCTACAGGGAAGAGAGCCTGCACCAGTGCATGTCTGGTGGGTGCTACTGTTGATGGAGGGCATGATTTGTTTGTGGTACAGGTCCTCTCTGATATTTTTTGTTGCCAAGGCTGTAAGGAAAGAAAAACAACATCCATCAGCTGTAATGAGGTTTGGTATCAAAGGAAATTTAGTACCAAGACCTTGATCTGTGTGTAGCATTGCTGCAAAATGGTCATGACAGGGGCAAGTGTGCAGATTAACATACCGCTCCTGATGCCTGTGAAATTGGCTAGACCAACCAAAAGAATCTCTTGTGGTGTGATAAGGAATTCAATTCTGTGATATGGTTCAGGAAAAAACACATCCAGAAATGCAGGAGTAAGCTGACGAGAGGGGAATTCGCTTCATTTAACGGCAGCTTTTTTTTTTACCTAACATGTTCCTGAAACTAAGGGACTCTTGAATTCAGGGCAGTTCAAAAGGTGAGGCAAAAGTATGTATAAAGTCTGGCTTGTGTTTCCTGCACCTCTTCTAGCTAGAGAGACTCTTTAGGATGGGCTAGGTGCAAGCTCTGGTCTTATAGCTTTGGCTGTTTGGCTGTGGAGATGTTGATAACTTGTTTTCTAAGTGCTGCATAACAAATTGATTAGTTTTTAAAATTTGCTATCTTGAAGGGGGCTGCAAATGGACTAACTAGATACAGAGCAGTGACCATGGTGAGGGCAAGCAATGATGTGCCAAGAGACCATGATAACTCTGGCTCCTTTGGATGACAGGAATATCATGTATGAGCTCAGAGGATAGGCACAAGAAGATCATTAATTCCTAGTGGCAGAAAAATGGGGATGGGCATTACCTTTACTTTTACATAGGGATGAGTTTCAAGAGGTTAGAATTAAGAATTAGTGGTGCCAGGTCCTCCCTTCCCACATCTACTGTGGGAGTAATATATGCATTATGAAGTCAGACATGCTATTTATTTTAGGGTATTTTAGTGTCACTGCTTGTGCTTGGCCATACGTCACCCTGAACGTTGACCTGAACTTGTGGCAGATGAGGAATTCTGGCCCACTTTGGAGATTACAGTACCATACTTTAATGGCCTCAGGTGTAATCCCAGTTATGACTGGGCTCCTTAGAGGTTGCATTTTTAGGCTCTCCTTGGTGGTGACTTGAACCTGAATAAAACCCCAGGGTCTGTGGGGAGCTCTGAGCCCCCACATAGCTGCCTGGAGCCCCTGCATCCTCTCCTTCCCTCAGTCCTCAAGTATACTAGGAGGTAAAGGAGTCAGCTGTGTTGCAACAACGAATATTTTTTTGTCATTTTTGTTGTAGCAAGTGAGGATTATTTGTGGATTATAGCTATCTGGGGAAAACTCTGCTCTAAGTCATTTTTATATGAGGAGGGATAGGCAGTTGGATTTTTTCTGCCTGTGGCTAGAGTTCACACATTGTCTTTGTAGAGTTTTAGGATGGAGAGAAGGCAGTGATTTATTAGTGGTTTTGTATTGTAGCACTGCCTAAGATGCCTAGTGCTAGGTGAAGGCTCCTGCAGCCCTGCATTTTAATTGTGCTAAGCAGCCTTCAGATACAAAACAACATGCATCACTTAAAAACTGATCGTTCAAATGCAAGACAAGTCGTGTGCTTCAACGGGATGAGTGATAAATCTTGAAACAGGAGAAGAAATGAGTTTCAGGAGCTTTTTTGTTGTTGTTTTGTTTCCTTGAAATTTCCCCACACATGAACAAAATCAATCTAGAAGAGCCAAGAAACCTGTAATGGATGAAATGTTTTACACATATGCGATGGAAAACTCTACTCTGTTAAGTCAAAAAGCAGCTTCTGAAAAACTTAATGTGGCTAGAAAGTCACAGGTGCCTGACCCTTCTGGCCCTGTTACCTCACTGCTGCATATGCTTGGACTTCTTTCACCACTTTTTCAAACCTGCCATATGGGGAGATCATATTCTGCTAACCGAATCTTCCAGAACACTTTGCAGGACCGCGTGCCAGAGAAGATTCCCCACATCTCACCCTTTTATCCTCACACAGGAGCATTAGCAAACTAAATATCTCTCATTTCAACTTCCTCCCAGCCTCACTTTTTTGGCTCATGGATCATATCTCTTTTCAGCAGCTGTTTTTCAGCTGACATTTAAACTAAGTTCATATCCTTAAGGTTGATTTCTAATGTTTCCTTGGGAAGAAAAAAAAAAAAAACAACCATGCACACACACACATACAGACACACATCCTTACCATGTGAATTCTTCATTGAACTCAAATAACTCAGAGTACTCGGTAATACCTGCTTCTGGAGACTGTTGGCATCTCCAGCTCATCTTTATGGTGGATAACCAACCATTCACCAGAACAATACCCAGCTCAAGGGACCAATAATGGGCTGTACATGAGGCTTTTGCACCTCTAAGATGCTGGTTCAAATCCAGCTCAGGTCTGTTGTGACTGTAAAAGTTTATTACCATGTGATATTTGTTTGGTGGTCCTCAACCAAGCAAACAGGTGTCTGGCTCATAAAAGGGAGCAGAGGAAGAGTGCTGGGGTTACCGCACTGGGCTGGAGCACCAGATTTCTTGTCTCCTTCCCAGGTCTGCCACAGATTGTATAGCCATAGGCAAGTCCTCTGTTAATGGTGATAATATCCTCACGGGAACATTGTGAGGATATATTCATTAATATCACTGCAATGCTCAAATGCATTGGGAATGAGGAGCTTGATAGAACTAGAAAAGCAGCTATTGTGTATTGGCAACGCCAGGGAGAGGCCGTGAGATGGATGGGTGTAATAAATGGTCTGTAAATGAGCTGCATGCTCATAAATGACCTGTACACTCTCAGCGCCTGGACATAACATCTCTAAATGGGAGATGAATTACTACCCCTGTATGACTTTTCCCATGGATATACAAATAGGAAACTGATGGTAGAGGTTATGAGCATTTTTTAAAAGGAAGTAAGGCTTGGTACAAATACTCTGGGTCTCCTGGCCACCTGCAAGCAGAATATATCAGCCTTCAACCCTGCCATTTTGGTATATCTCTGCAAATGACAGTCTAGGCTGCTGCTTAATCCTCTATATGGAGTAAGCTTCAGCATTATGATTGACAGGGCACCCAAGGTGCTGCCTGTAGAAGGTCTTGCTCCATGTTTTTTTTACTTAACCTTTGATTTCACCCCAGCTCTGCATAAGAAGTGGAGTGGTACCTACCCGCAGGAGCCACCTGAGTCACATTTCTTGTGCTTCTCTCAGGCTGGGCTGAGGGGACAGGGTTTGCAATTTGCAGGGCACCACAATGCTCCTGATTTTTTTCAAGCTGTTAGAGCAGGAGGGAGTAGAAGCCAGTATTACTTTTCCCTTTGCCAACTGATGCTTACCCCCTGCATGTCCAGGCAGCTTGGACATGAGTACAAAATGTACAAACACACTTGTGGTAAGAAGGGATACACTCCACAGAGGGTGGGTTATTCGGGATGGCCTTATGGCTCTTGAGGGATGCAGAAGGTATTTTTTGAAGCATGAAGTATTTTTGTTAGGTCCTTAAATCCCAAATTTCAGCTGTTTTGCAATAGCCTGCTAACTTCTAAGCACCTGGGAACCAGTTTGTTTCTGCTCATAGTCCTGTTGAGATTAATGGAGTGATCTGTGTGAGTAAAAAGTAGGTATGTTTACAGAATTGGTCTCTGAGCTCATTCTGCTGTCTCTTATAGTGGTTTTGAAGCTTTTTCTTATCTTGTTTTATCTTAACTATTTTGCTAAAGGTACATTAAATTGTTGGGAGGGATTTTTTTTTTTTGCGGCAACAGAAGCAGAAGAGCAAATGTTGCGGTTTGACATTTGAGAGAAAAGGAGCTAATTATTGTTACCCGAATTAGCTTTGGTCAGGAGTAAACTGAAAACGTGGAACCACACGGAGAAGCGTTTCACTTACGTTAGGGAGCAGTTACCAAAGTTGTTCCATTGATTCACTGGGGCGGCTCCAGCGCATCTGCGCGAGCAAGCCCAGCGCAACCTGATCCTCCCAACCGAAAAACCTCCTGCTATGCCTGCATTTCAGACAGGCATGCTGAACCACTTCTGTGCTCTTCCCAACTTCTCAGAGTACTTGCTCCTCGGTATTTGAAAAGCCTCTAACTGGCACAACTACACCACCGTGGATAACGTATTTTCCAGTGAGCTGGAGGTCTGACTGTGGACGTAGTCTTTCTCTTTATGCAATGTTTGGTTGCTCTAGGCTGGGGAGTATATTTTACATCAGAAACTCAGAAAACAGGTTCACATTTATTAATTAATAGCAGAGTAAAATGAGACTGCTGATATGTTTCTAAGAGGAACAACTACAGTTTAAACCAGAGCGTGATTCAGAGAGTTTCTCTTGATCTTTTGGTGAAATGCTGAGTGCTCCATGCTCGTGAGAATATGAGCTCACTATTATTTGAATATTGTGCCAGCTTAATAATTCTTAGTGTCACTTGCATGAATAAGTAAAATTACTATATGTCATCTTGGATTTCCTTAAGCTGTAAAAAATTAATCATGGCATTAAGTGTTTTCAGGACTTGAACTTTTAATATTATTTCCAGTGATCATAGAACTGGGGGGGAGGCAGAGAAGGACTAAGACAGAGAACTGAAAAATCATATGTTGAAAATTTTATTATTTGACAGGAAAGTATCAGGTAAAACTGTTGCTGGGAAAAACCTGATGGAAAAATGTGTTGAGATGTGGGTAAGTGCTGCCAATCTCCTGTTCCAAATTCTGCTTCTGTGCTGTCTAGCCTTGGTTTGGCCCTACAAAACAAATATGCCTTCAGTGTTCTTACCCAAATGTTTCCTTTACCAAATAACCATAATTTTTGTCCTTTTCTGAACTTTTCCATGTTATGAGATTTGGACTGAGCCATGACAATCAGGAAATAAGTATATATTTCCTGCAAAGTTTGAGGTGCTTTGAAAGTAGGATTTTCATTCATCTGTTCTCTAAATATGAATTTAATGTAACTAAGGGCTTGAGAATCCTCCTGTCCTTCCCCAAAGAAGTTATGAAATGTTGGTAGAGAATGGAAGTGATGGAGCAGGGGAAGGAAGGAAAAAAAAAAAAGCATATTTAGTCTTTATCTTCATGGCCTTTGCACAGAATTATACTTCAGGGGGTTCACTGATATGGTATTCTTGTTCCTGGTCTGTGTTCTTTCTTGAAATAATTATGTTTATTACCCAATTTCTTTTTTATACAATAAAGCCCAAGAGCAGTATCCTAAGCAGTATCCAGTAGCCCTGACAGTTACTGCTTTGTGGAGTTCCTTTTTTCTTGTTCTTAGCTTTGATCAAGAAGGCTCATCCATTGTCCCAACAATGCCCTCAACACAGCGTCACCAAGGGGAGGGCTAATATCACTGAGGCACCATAACATTATTTATTTTGATCTATAAAGTTAGTGACTCGCCTTGTTGTTTTCTCATCCAAAATACTGAGCATGTTCTAAGCCAAATATATAGGAAATAAATGAGAGACAGAAAGCCATCCAAAAACCATTGCTAGATATAACAAAAGTCATACTGGCTCTCCAGCTGGCTGGAGTGACAAGGGAAATATATCTATTTGGAAACCCATTTCCATTTTTTTAAAATCCAAATGTAGGGGTATAGAAGGCATTCAGTAGTTCTGTGTTATCTTGCCCACTGGCTAATTATAAATTCTTGAAAACTGTTTATTAATAAACTGATTCTGCTCCTAACCTCCCCCACCATGGCAAATATGCTACTAGAAATCATTGACATCTGTAAAGGTCATATACTGTGTTCTATGTTTGTCATGGCACTGACTTAAAATTTTGGTGAGTGATCTGCAAGGCTGCAGAAAGAATAAATGTTGTAAGTTCTTCCAATTTTATGACTGCTAATTTTTGAACTCATGGAATAATAGGAAACCTCTGAAAATAGGACAATATCTCACTTGTAAAGGAAAGAAAAGCTTGAAAATCTAAATTTATAAAAAAAGGTAAAATGTGAAAACTGTCAACTCTCTATTATTGATGATTAGTTAGCTTTTCTGCACGTACAGAGTTCATTAAACTTTCCTGTTTCACGCATATAACCATACTATTTTTGGGGATAGTAAAAAACCTAAAGTAGTATATTTTTAATGGATTATTTTTTTCTGTTAAAATTAGGGGCTTGTGTTTGTTAGCAGGAACTAAAAAAAAAATGGCATGAGGAGGCACAGTGCTTTCTGTGGCTTAGCTGTCTGCATGCCTGTCCCAGGACCACAGTTCAAGCTGTAAAGGCACTGGAAGAGATCCATATTATGTTCTCCTGTGGCTCAAGAAATGGAAAAGAATGCTGGAAAGGGTCCATACATCTCTGGTTCTGTAACGATCAACTTGGAAGTCAATTGGGAAGATGTCAAGTGAGATGAAACCAATGTTTCATCGATGGGCCTGACTTTATGCATGGAAGACCTTAAAGTATCTCTTTACCACCCATCACTGTATTTCCCATGACAAAAACCTTTTCTTCTTAGCCAGGGTACAACAGGGTACATTGGTAAACACTGACCAAAGTAAGAAGTTCTCATGAAAAAATGTAATAGCAGCAGGCATATATTAGAAAGGTTTAATGATTTTGATACATGAGCTTGACATTAACAGTCCTCTCATTCTCAGTTTGGATGAGTTAAAACATAAAATCAACAAGTTGCACATGATAATGATTAATATTAATCTGTGGAAATTGAGAACATTAATTCATTAAAGTTTTGGTTGATTGGTTAACATTTAATTCTATGAGACAGGAAAATATGGAGTGAGAAATTCAAGTAGGATGTGATATTTGTTGTGTACAGTGAGTGTGTGAGAATTAAAATACTGGAGCCAGTTATTACTACTTTTTTTTCTTTCTCAAGTGATTCAGTGACCTAATACTGACCACAAGAATGCTTTTCCAATTTGCCAAATATCTGGGAGAAAATCTCTGACTTGAGCAGGATTAATGTGTTTGACAGAGAAATTTGTGAAGATGGTTTTAAGTTCTGTTACATAGGATGGGAAATCAGACTGTCTGATCAACTTGCTGCTTCTGATCTGAAAATAAACAGTATTTTGAAAGTGACCAAATGAATTTCTTCTTAGAGAAGAATAGAAAAAAATCTGATTAAAGAGATATTCCTGGCTGAATATATTTAGAGATACTTGCAATATTTTCATGAAAGCAGTTTTTACACAAACCAGAATGTCAATGGATTTTTGGTGCAAATAATTTAAGTTGTTAAATTGGCCTAATTTGGAAAACCCTGTATTTCTACAGGGCAAAAAGGGTTTTATGACTGAGTTACTTTCAGGGCTCAGAAACCATAATTTAATTTTTTTTTTCCAAAGTTCATTGAGGAGAAGTACCAGGGATCTCACAGTGCAGATAAGATAATGGGGTGGTGACATACATCTGATGTTCTAACCCTGCTCTTAGAGTACCCTGTAGCCATCCTATATACCTATGGCCTTTGCTTTTACTTTAATAATTTCATCTGAGAGCTATTTCAGACCACGTCTGCCTTCCTGTGTTTAATCTGAATGGGCTGTAATCTCAGCTGTGCCTTGTAGGCACTGATACTTCAGCAGTTCTGAGGTTTTTGAGGGCAGACAGAGGGCTATTAGATGGTCTAATCTGACAGTATATTCACACTGGCCATAGGATTTTGGAATGCCTTCAGGAAATAAACTCTTGGATGAAGAGCAGCTGGCTCAAGTTGAATGCAGGCAAGACCAAAGCAATTCTAGTCAGAAAGGGAGAATGCTTTGAAGAATGGGCCAAGGCACTGTCTCCACCTTCCATTCATTGAAGGCATATGGACTCTATTTATCAAAGTTGTGCAAAGCCTGTGGGTCCTGCCTCTGGCTTCGATGGCCAGGTAGCATTGCTTTCTAAAGGTTTCACAGCTATCTGGGGAAGGTCCCTTCTTTCCTCCCAGGCAATGATAACCCGAGGACAGGAGTACACAGCTCTGGGTTATTGGAACTCATTTGACCTGGATGTGTTTTATCTGGCAAATGATGCTTACACTGAGGATCAGGTTAATGTGACCACCTAGTGGTGTGTTTAATGTCTGTAGATGTTGCTGCCACTTTCTGTGGTACATGCTAACCTAGAAATTCAAGTCCTCTCCTGATGCTCAGTGAGCTTCTGATGTTGCTTTAAGTACAGAGAGTGGTTAGTGAATCAACACCAGCTAATCAAATCCAAATTTTGATGTGTAAACCACCATGAGAATTGTACTCCTACTAACTGAGGCAGAGTACATCACCCAGAAGAAAGTAAGTGAGAACCATATGCAAGACTTTCTGAATTCAAGAATGTGGAATTGTCTTGCAGAGAAGATCAGACAAACCCTCAGTCTGACTGATCATCAGGAAAGAGGCTTTTTTTTCCCCCATCTTTCATATTTCATAGTTCAAACAACTCTTAATTCCTTAATTTTGTTTGATACTTTTTCTGCTCTAAGATTTTTTGCAATTTTGCATAAAATTCTAAAACAAATATTAGATTGAATTGAAAATCATGAGCAATAATTGGAAGCTTCTAATACTTTAAAAATTTCAATTTTAAAATAATAATAAAAATATTATAAACAAGCAATTCTCAAATTGTGTTTGATATTAAAAACTTCTGTGTATTTCTATTTTTTATGTAGCAAGGGGGAAAATTTAACTTGTGAAATAGAATGGCAACTCTAAATGCCTTTTTAAGGCACGCTGAATGCAGCAAAGAAGGTAAGGCTTGTAATTATTTTCCCCTAAATGATGGAATCATAAATAATTTAGGTTGGAAAAGACCTCTGAGATCATCAAGTCCAACTGCAAATGTGACACTGCCAAGTCAACCAGTAAGCCATGTCTTCAAGTACCGCATCTGCACATCTTTTAAATCCCTCCAAGAATGGTGACTCAATTCCTTCTCTGGGCAGCCTGTTCCACTGCTCGATAACCCTTTCAGTGAAGAAATTTTTTCAAATATTGATTCTAAACTTTCCCTGGCACAACTTGAAGCCTTTTCCTCTTGTCCTAACACTTGTTACTTGGAAGAATGACTCCCACTTTGCTCCCTTCAGGTAGTTGTAGAAAGTGAAAAAAACTCCCCTGGACTGTCTTTTGTCCAGGCTAAACAATCTCAGTTCCCTCAGACACTTCTTGGAGTGTGGGGCCCAAAACTGAGCACAGTATTTGAGGTGTGGCCTCACCAGTGCCAAGTACAGTACACTACCCTGGTCCCGCTGACCCCACCATTGCTGATCCAGGCCAGGATGCCATTGGCCTGCTTGGCCATCTGGGCACACACTGGCTCATGTTCAACTGCTTTCAACCAACATTCCCAGGTTGTTTTCCACTGGGAAGCTTTCCAGCTGCTCTGCCCCCAACCTGTAGCTCTACATGGGCTTGCTGTGGCCCAGGCACAGAACCAGACTTTTCACCTTGTTGACCCTTATATACTTGGCTTCAGCCCATTGATCCAGGCCTGTCAGATCCCTCTGCGGAGCCTTCCTACCTTCCAGCAGACCAGCACTCTCACCCAGATTGGTGTTATCTCGCAAACTTACAGAGGATCACCCTGTATCCACTCATTGATATTGCTGATAAAGATACTAAACAAGACTGATCCCAATATTGAGCAGTGGGGACACCAGAGTGACCAGTCACCAGTTGGATATAATTCCATTCACCGCCTCTCTCTGATGAACAGAGTGATGGGTGGCCGGTGGTGAAAAGGGACAATCCAGCCAATGTTTTACTCAGTGAATGGCACACAATCCAAGCCACGAACAGACAATTTCTCTAAGAGAATGTTGTGGGAAAGTGTGTCAAAGGCTTAACTAAAATCCAAGTAGACAGCACCCACAGCCTTTCCCTCATCCACTAGGTGGGTAACCTTGCCATAGGAGACCAGGATGATCAAAGAGGACTTGTCTTTCATAAACCTGTGCTAGCCAGCCTGATCTCCCTGTGGTCCCGCAAGTCTGTGTGATGGCACTCAAGATGATCTGTGACATAACCTTCCCTGGCACTCAGGTCAGGCTGACAGGCCTGCCATTCCCTGAGTTCTCCTTCTGACCCTTCTTGTGGATTGGCAGTGCATCTGAAAACTTCAGTCATCTGGAACCTCCCCAGTTAGTCAGAACTGCTGACAAATTGTGGAACACATGCCAGTGAGCACTTCTGCCAATTTGCTTGGTACCCTTTGGTGGATCCCAACCAGACCCATAGACTTGTGTGTGTCTAAGTGGTACAACAAGACACTGACTGTTTCATCCTGGGTTATGTGGGCTTCATTCTGCTCCATATCTCTCTCTTCCACCTCAGGGATCTGGGAATACTTGGTCTTGCTGAGGCAAAGAGGGCATTTTCAGCCTTTTCCTCATTCTTTGTCACTATGTACCACACTGCACCTGGAAAAGGATGGAGATTCTCCCTAGCCCTCCTTGTGTTACTGATGTAATTGTAGAACATTTTTGTGGTCTTTCATGGCAGAAGCCAGATTAAGTTCCAGTTGGCTCTAGCCCTTGTAATTTTCTCCCTGCCCAATGTCAAAAGATCCTTGTAGTCCTCCTGAGTTGCTTGCCCCTTCTTCCAAAGGTCATAAACTAAATAAAAGCAAATCTGTTTTCCTTCAATTTTAGTAATATGCAATGAATTTAAATTAATTACATTGTGTTATATTAAAAGAGAGAATGTGATACATCAGAATCAAGATTGTCCAGATTGGATCAGATTTATGACTTTTTTTATACCCACATTTTTTCCTATGGGCTGTAATTGTCCCTTGTGTATTCTGCTTGCTGCTAAGACCAATCTTTAAGGTTCTGCTATGAGAAATGCGGAGTAAATTGAATACAAGAAGAAAGAATTTAAATTCTTCTGGTATCTCCAGAATGTCAGGCAAAATCTGAAAGTGTTAATATTAAAATATGCATCTTGATTTCCAGAATGTATTGGAGACCTGGCATTTGTGAAGTATTTTAGATTTTGCAAGTGCATTGGTTATCCTCAAGACAAATTGCTCCAGACCAAGCTAAAGACAGAGACAACCCCTCTTCTTTTCCTATATCCTGCATAAATACCAAGGCATAATGGCCTTGTTTTATACTTCCAAAAACTCCTTTAATTGATGAGACAAGATGTGCAAATGTTGGAGTTGAGTGCATGGTCAGATTAGACATGAACAATACTAATTATTTGCTACAACAACATCACACATGGGCAAAATATATAATGGCATGCAGAAATTAGGACTATTTTGAACCCCGAGTCAGGCAAACTCCTAAATTATTTCCTCACATGGAAGGAATAAGTACTTCTTTTTCTATCTTCATATCAATCACTATTATTATTCTCATTGTTATGAAGAATATCTGGATCAATTTTTCAGCCAAAATAGCAGTGGAAAGACACACCAGTGTATAAAAGTCAGCTTTTCTCTGCTGCAACACTGGTTACTTTGGGCAATTTCCCCAAAGATGCTGAGAGTATAGCAAAGAGTAATCATATTTATTTCTACCTGGCGAAACTTGAGTTGTGAGAAGTGTCTTTCTCTGAAAATTGAAAAGAAATATCTACATAAAAGAACAAAATTAAGACTATGTATTGGAGCTCCAGTGAAATGTTTGGGGTTTTTTCAGTTGAGTTTGAGGAGATACAAACCACCTCCTGTTTCCAAGGTCCAGGGTCAGCAGGGGGTGCCCTGCTTCTTCAGGATATGGATGAGGACTTCCTGCCCTAGAGAGAGATGGAAGGGTTTGGTACATACGGTGAGGCACCACCCTCACTGACTTGTACTTGTGGGAGAGAATTAATCACTGTAGGCCACATCCTTTTCTCCTTACTGAGGTTTTGTTCAGTCCTCCTCTATCTAAGCAAGGACCAAGGAATAAAGTGAGTCAGGGCTGGTTAGTCTTTTCCTTGTATCTGAGTAACAGCAAGTGTGATCACTCCATTAGGGAGGAGGTGGTGTTTTGGAATAGATATTAGTGAAATGAAGTTATGGATAGGACCATATTCCTAGTTTTGGTTCTCTCATCAAGGACAGGTGCCCCAGCAACAGGAAAGGTGTTTTGTTTTACACAAGGAGGAAAATTATTGTGACCCTATCCTCATAAAACAGAGCTCTGTGTGAAAGGTGTATGCAGCAACACTGGGGACATATTCCACTTCAACAGAGGAACATTTTCTCCCCATTGTTAGGCAGGGCACAATGACAGAAATAATCAATAGGTTCTTGCTCCCTATTCAGGCTATCTAGTCTTCATCAACATTGCACCAGAGCACAGAAAACAGCACCGAATACAGCAACATGCTATCAAGAAATTATTTATCTTGATTTGCAGATATCCAGGGAAGGGAACTAAGGCTTTATTCTGCTTTCCTGTGGTGTCACAATCCATGGGAAAGTCCTTCATTTAAGACCAAATTTCCAAAGAGCAGCTCTATCACAAATTCTTGTTAGGGGATGTTCCTGAGAGTAGTTTAGTAATGATCCATACATTGGTTCCTTCCCCTGGGCCACTGCATTCTCTGGAGATCATGAGAGGGATGTAGTATAGAACTGGTTCTGCATATGTCAGCTATAACCTGCAGTGCAGGAGATAGTGCAGCCATTGTGGTTTTGGAGCAAAATGGGTACATAAAAGATTTTTCAGGTTGTTTTGCATTTCCAGAGTGGTGCAGAGGCATTAAAAGTAAGAAAATAGTGTAACCCACTTATCCAGCCTCACAGTTGCATTCAATGTGGTACTCTTGCTTTCAGATCTAGGTGTCTGGGGTGCACCTGCAAGCTGCAGGTTCTGGCATGGTTTTGGTGTGAGAATTGTGCAGGAAGATTGGATGTGTGAGCAAGTAACAAAGAAAGGAACACAGGTCACAAAGGACCATTGCTGTGTAGATTTTGAAAGCCTCCAGAGTGTGGCGTTTGGCTCATGATGACTTGGATGTTATACCAAGGGATTAAGAAGTTTTTATTCTTCCTGAAATAGTTACAAATGCAAGTGGACATTTGACAAAATCAGCTGTCACTAGCTGTCTTAGAGAAACACTTGCAGACAACTTTTGCCATAATGGAAAATCCATATATAGAACATAAAGGTACTTCTTCATCAATTTTTTGTTGTTGTCATTGTTGCATTGTGATGCTTAAGTAGTCCTTGATCTACTCCAATGTCTAAAAGAGGGAAGGGAAAAACCTATAAAACATATTTTCCCTTTAAAAAAATAAGAAAAAAAAAGCTCCTATGGTGCAGCTAAGGTCAGGAAGTAATTGATCATAGCAGGAGTCTGGATCCATGCCCTACTATGTCTGAAACAGGCTGATTAGAGAGAGGGAGAGGAGGTTACCTCTGGACTAAAGTAATTGGCACCTGAGCTATACAGGAGGATTTTTGTTCTAGTCCAGGGAAGAATACCAGGAGAGCAACATCTTCACAGGAGAGCAACCGAGTGAATTCCTATGCTAAGTGGAATAGCAAAAATTCACACTGAAAATAGAGGGACAGTTTTGCTGAATTATGAATTGTTGTTCCCTGCAATAATATAATTTGACATGATCTTCCATTTTTAATACATGAAACAGCATAAGAGAAGGAGGAAAGACCTCAGTAAATGTAACAAATTTCCATTTTGAAGAAATGGAGCAGCCTATGACCTGGCAGGGTGCCCTAGTATGACAGAATTTTGTGGAAATCAAGTTGCAACAGTGAAGGACTTGAAACAGAGTGCTGAGCTGTCAGATAAGTCACAGTTGGTGAATGTTAACTTCTATTTGTTATGTTTGGAAGACAAATACCATACCCACGTACCAGACAGGGCAGGGTTAGACTGCGGGGGTGAAGAAGGGAGGAAAGCAGACCAGAGGAAGGAAGATATCCTCTGTAAATAAATAGAAATGTCAGTCTTCCCCGTTTACTTAGGCTGCATTGCTTATGACCCTGTTGTACCAGCAGCCAGCAAGGCTGGTCTGACAAAACTTACAGTTGCAGTCAACCATATCCATGAAAAATCCATCAAAAAACATTTGATCTTATCCTGTTACTTATTTTTTGCAGATACTATGTAAAAATATACGTAGCATCTCCCTAAATGACAACAATTGCCCATTAGTAATTAATTGTAGTCAATGTTCGCATTACAGTGGTACACAGAGTTTTCAGGCAGAATTTTTTATTTGTGATTAGTATGCATAATAACAAACAGGAAAGGAACTTGTGGAATTATAATATAGGGTTCCATTTATATTTAGATGCACTGGGAATACTGTGGTGATTGCCGTGATATAAATAAAGCAAGTATTTGCACATTTTACTCAGTGCACCTTGTCAGAGTAATTTTGTTTACATTTCCAATGGAAAGTAGTAATTCATACTGAGAATGATGCCCCCATAATTTCTAAGTGCATAAAAGACAAGAGGTTTTAAAATGTTTGAAGAGATGACTAAAAATAATTAAAAACATATTTACAGTTAAAAATTAATATTTCTAGGAAAACCTTTGTGTTTTCCTACTTTCACTTTTTTGACTGTGCTAATGAATATAGGAGAAAAAGAACAAGTCACCTCCTCTGTTTATTTTATTCTTGGAGGTTTCTCCTAACAAGGCTTGAATTGCAAATTAGAGGCATAATTAAGGCAGCACAGGAGTATTTTATAGATGCACAGTTATAGAAGTGAGGCAGAAAAAAAGCTTATTTCTAGGCGTTGGCTGGCATAGTATGTTACAAGCAGTAGCATACTCTGTGCTCTCTGATGGTGCTCCAAAAGGTCCTAATACACAATGTCAGGAACAATGGACACAACTGGGCCAGCAGTGTTACAGCTCCTTTCTTGTTTCTCTGGCAAGTAACAGCATTTCCTAGAACTTGAACCTGATTCTGAGCCATTGCATTTGCAGCCAACAGTCTAAGTAGTTTCTGAACAAGTTGAAGGCTTTGGCGTTCAGTGAGATACAGAGCAGTGTCCCTTGCAAGTCTGCTCGGCAGAGATGACCCATGACACTTACTTCAGGGGATCTCCCTGCATTTCCTGCAAGTGAAGTATCCTCAGATGTTCTCTCCCTACTCAGTAATGGACTTTGGGGTGTTCAGAAAGATGGGATGATTTGCTAGGGAACAAAGACTGTATGGCCCTCCCCACCATAGATGATTGCCTGTCCCCATGAGCAAGCTGTGGAAGTGTTATCACTTCTATTTAATTGTGTGCAGGAAAGTTAGACAATGCATTTGAACACGTTACACAGTGTGAGTTTATCTTATTTTGCTCATTCACATTGAGTTGATATTGGCTGGTACAACCTACAGAGAAGCTCACTGTTTTGGGGTCCTTAAACAGAATCAAATGCTTCACTTCGAACAGCAGTACCCTCTTGCTTGGTCCCATCGAGGTCTTTGTTCCTGTGCAGTTAAGTGAATCTTGTGGCCTAGTACCAAGGACTTGAGCTGTCAGGACAAGCAAGTAAGTTCCTGATTTGGCCAGACCAGCCAACATTTTTCTCTTCCCGAGGCCAGTCAGAAACTTCTCTTGCTCATCTCTCCTTTACACAGCCAACCAATGATGACAGTAACAAGAGATCCTTATTTCTTCCCTGGTCATCCCAAGGGCTAAGCTAATAGTTGATGCATAAATTACAGTGGTCCTGTGAAGTGCTTGTTCTATTAGTTAACAGGGAAGTCACATCTTTCAGTGTTGCTATTTCAGCCCATCTGCAGATTTAGTCAGGTTTATTACATGGGTTATTATCTGACCAAGTTTTCAAAGTTTTCTTTTTAATCATCATAGGCTTGAAGCCCAGGTGCTTTAATGTGTTTTGTTTGATCACTAAATTATTGATTTTGTTTTAGTAGAAATTGAATATCCAGTGTCTTCAAGTGTCTTTAACTGCGACAACTGTAAGCACAGATTTGAGATTCTTTGATCTCACCATAATTTATCAAACCCATAATTTGATAAAGAAATTGCCTGCAGACCATGGTTTTATTTCAGAGTGCAGTTGACAATACACAGTAGAGATTCACAATCAAAACCTGACTTTGAAGTATCAGAGGGTGTTAAGATGGCATGGTGCTTTCTAGAGGTATCAAACATGCTCTGTTTACCACCATTCTGCCTGCCACAGTTTGTGCCCGTTAATGAATGAACTGCTTGGACATGCTCTATAGCCTCTTGAGCAATTATTTTAGCCCTTACTACTGCAGTCACAATTTGGCTGGAAATAACTATAGCTTTCTGTAAACTTAGTTCTGGTTCAAGCAGTAATTGTTCACATAGCCATGGTATGGCTATTCTGTCTACAGGCTCCACAGAAATATCACTTCTTGGGGGTTGAATAATTTTTTTCTTTCTTTCTTTCTTTCTTTTCCTTTCTGTGGAATTTTTTCCCATTGTTATGCTAAGGACTTGTGGCTACAA
>VXBI01008499.1:846348-908085 GCA_013397375.1 Toxostoma redivivum | reverse complement strand
CTGCAGCTGCGCGGGACCGGCTCTGCCCACAGCACCGGGAACTGAGCTCAGGAAAAAGGAGTCTGTGGCCAAAGGGGACTATAACTGAGCTGTACTGTTCTGTTTTGTTATCAATTTCTAAAGTTGTTGTTGTTTTTATGCTGTTTGCCTGGTTAGATATATTAGTAAAGAACTGTTTTTCCTATCCCCATATCTTCTGCCTGAAAGCTTCTGATTTCAAATTATAGGGATTGAAAAGGAGCAGGTTGTGGTCTCCATCTCAGGAAAAGGGGTTCTTGCCTTTCCTTAGCAAATACCTGTCTCTCAAACTGAGACACACTACACTAGTAAATTCTGGAAGTAGCATCATTAGCATTGGGTTTGTTCATTTGATGAAAGTGATGGAATATTTTAAGGAGATGTTCTTCACATTCAGCTGTAATAACTAGATAAAAGCAGCAGAAAAAGTCAAAAGAATAAGAAGTAGTAAAAAAAAAAGACTACAGTAGGCATTAGTAGAGAGTCTTCTCAATATTTGGGCTTCTGCTCTCTTTAGCAGCAAGACTATATTTCCGGGAAATTTAATTTTTCCTTTTCTTTGAATGCTTTGTAGATAAATCATTATATTTATTTATATGCCTGTGTTTAGAGTCCTAAAACGGTTCAGAATCCTGCAGTGATAGGGACAGGAGAAACACACATATCAAACGTATTACCTTATATCAAAAGCAAGGCACCAAAAAAGGCTTGGTTAAGTAGGTTATTGGGCAAAAAACCAAACTAGAAGTAACAAAAGCTATATGAGGTTAAGCACAGACTAGCTAAATGCCAAATTCATAGGAGTCAGATGGGGTAATTTCTGTATTTCCACTATTCTCATCTTCCTCAGAGGAAGAGCACTGAAACAAGCATTATGGGAGAGAGCCAGCATTTGTGTTTGATGGCAAAGTGTAGCACTACAATACAGGCTGCATTTCTATAGAACCTTCTGGATAATAGCTAAGATTTTATCTCAGAAATACAAATAAGCAAGTCATGGTGCCAGTTAACAAACAGTTGAACACTTCACCTAATATGATGGGAAGAAACTGGGGACCTCCTGGGAGGGCTGACTACAGAGTGCCATGTAACAGAGACTTTGGAAAAAAGTGTATTAGTGAGTCTCAAACAGTTGATATATATTCAAAAAGGTATCCAGACATCTGGGTGGTTATCTGAGCTAAACTGAACCCATCATTATTAAGTTCATTCCCAAGATTAATGGCCATACAGTACAGTACGTGCGTGTTTAGTGAAGCCACAAATAAATTATGAAGGTTAATAAGTGTTTCTCTGAATAAGGAAAATTATTCCTCAGGGAACCATAAAATATGCTATTAAGACTTAACAAAATAGGCGGCCTCTACCATTTTGAGATTGTGGCTTGTTTTGTTAAATAAGGCAGTAATTGTTTTTGTTTTAATAGTGTGACTGGCCAGGTATTCCTGCTTGAGCTCTTTCACTGTTTCTCAGGGTGAGAAGGTCAGATCCAACTCTTTAAAATTTGATTTGGAAAATGGAACCAAGGGGGGAAAAAGTCAAACAGAATGGGGTTATGTGTGTAGTTACAAGTCTATGGGAACACTCACTAACCAGGTCCTGCATGCCCAAGTCAGAAACAGTCTTTTCCAGGGTGCCAGACTTCTCTGCCCTTCGCATATGCATGAGTGTATAAGTGAATCATTGCTGTGGATTTTCCATTCGAATGGATTGGGATGACCTTTGCATAACTACTAGCTGGGGTGACACTGCAGGAGCTCTTGTTTGAAATGTCTAGCGTGATGCTGAGACATAACTGCCTTCGAGCATCGTGTGCACGTGAATTGACAAACGGTGTCACTGGGAGGACAGTGCTGTATTTGATTAGCGTGGTGACACAGGGAGGAAGATTGATCAGAGAGAAACAGCTGTAAGGAGAACAAAAATTAGGTACTGAGAGTGATGAGGAAATGAGAATAACAGGAAATTAGCAAACAATTTATTGGTCATTAGTTTGGTGGTTCTGGGAGACCTTTGGGATCATCTTCAGGATATATAGGCAGCAGTAGATTCAGAGTTTCACTGGTTCCAACTTGAAATGCTTCTTAGAAGGACACATGGGCTCTTTTACAGCAGTGACCACTGATTTTCTGAGACCCACAAATCAACATTGCTATAAATGCTACTCTCTCTTAGTCTGGGCTACAGCTGCACAGTTTAAGAGGAACTTCTCAGAGTTTCTGTTGTCCGATCTCACATGGCATGAAACTTTTATGATTCCAGTTTCTTAGAACACAATAGAAAAAAATGCCCAACCCACCAATCTTTGGTTAGTGTAATGAATTTCAGACAAGCTGGTCCAAAAATGGACCCTGTGGTCATCATGTAAAAGTCAATACTTTCCAGGGGTGACGACGTTTTGTTTTCACCATATTTCCTTAGGGTTAAAAGAGGAAATAAATGCTCCAAGATACCACTGTGTGATAGCTGTTGGCATGTATTCACCAGTGTAAGTAGTTCCTGATGTTAGATAATTTGGTCCTGAAGCTAGGTGAAAGGAGCTCAGTTTTGCTGCAGATTTCTGGTTCTAAAGCTAGTAACAAACCTCAAGGCATGAAAATGAAGGCAGAATGACCTCATTACAATTCAGATGCTGCACATGAACATTCTGTGGGCAGAATTTGAAATTTCTTTCTTGATCTGGGTCCAAATGCTGAAACAAGAATAGTCTAATTAAACCAAAGAAGAAGCTTGCATAAATGCCTTGAAACAGAACCTGCCAATTTCTGTAGAGCTGTGGTGACAAGAAGTTATTTCTCCTGTGTTAATATCATTAGAGGAAAGTATTGGAACACGAAAATAAACAAAAAGACACATTGACTTGAGGTTGAGTGCAAGAAAGAGGATAGCTGAAGCTCAGTGTGAGTTTTGCCATGGATTTTACTGAATCCCAGGACTTCATGCTTTCTGTTTTCCTGTAAATGTTTGCAGAGAACTGAAATGCTGAATTTAAAACCAATATCCAGGTAACAGTTTGTGTCAAGAAGACGTGTGTGTCTCTGCAAATGAGTGTGCACACACGTGCTTCTTATTAAGATATCCTTTCCCTGTTTCAAATTTAGCTTAAAAACTGTTTTTTTAACATGTGGCACTGTCAGAAACATGGGGGCAGATCGATGCAAGCTGCTTTGAGCTATTTTCAATCTGATTGGAAACTACCTTGCATTTTGCCCTTGGTTTACTCACAAATATTCGGGTCTGATCATGTCAAATCCACAGGTGTTATTTTGTAATGCTTTCACATAGAGATCACGTTCCTCATTTTCCTTCAGTAGGAAACCATAATGAATTATTTTAGCAAGTGATGAAGGATTTAATGTACATATTTACTTCATTTCACAAAGGGAAATTGGCTTTTATTTTTAGGGAGAGCTGAATGTCATCTGTATCAATTTTGACTTCCTTTCTTAGGAAGAAGTAACAAGCAGTGCATACATTATGGAATCAGATGTTACAATGGATAATAAGAGAAAATTTTGAAGAAGATAAAAATCAGTTGCTCACTGTCAAATTTTTTGAGGAAAAAAATCAAGAGGAAACTAGTGGGGTAAAAGACAACTTTTGAAAGGGATGGTTGTTAGTGGTAGAAGTTCAGAGAAGTCAACTAAAGACTGGTTCTTGAAGAGATGATCTGTGGCATTTCTTAGTAGAAGCAAGCCAGAAAAATAGTGGAATATAAAAAAGTCCCAGGGAGGAAGAGTGAGACTCAATGTTTTGAGTTGATGACTAAAACATGCTTCTCAGTACTTGTTAAGATTGAAGCACTGGGAAGAAGTTGACTATGGGTTGCTTTTGCACAGTAAGCTGGTGAGATGTAGAGCTGCTGCTTTGCAAGGGAAAGAGTGTGGGTATGCATCCCAAAGCCAGAGAAGTGTGGAGGACATAGTGAGTTTAGACAGATGTTTGTAAGCCTAGTGGGTGGTCCAGGTGATCTTTAGTGACTTGGAAAAGTTTGGTAAACTTTTGCAAACATCTTGCAAGGGCCTTTCTTGGCTAATGTCAGCTTCTTAACTCACCATCCAGCTTCTTAATTTCCTTCTTCTACCCAAAAACAATTGCATGTCTGGCTTGGAGAAACTTCAACTGTGAGAGTTTCAGTGACTACCAGTATATTTCTTCTTTCTAACTCATTGTTTGGTTTGTCTTCAGCAAAGACCATCATTCAGTTTAGAAAGAAGCATGTGGTGTGGAACTTGTAAACAAACAGTATACATGGGAGTAATGGATAAATACTTCGACAAAGTAAACTACAATCCTGTCAGGATGGAAAATCCACTTCTGGCCACTGTTGTAGTGAATGATGGCATTAAGAACAAATAACTCCATAGTGGAAACTGCTCAGAATTTATTTTAGATGGCAAGCACCTGCCTAAAGGCAACAATGAGCAACGTAATTTGTTGAGACTTGACTCTGTGTTAATGGTATGCCATAGTTTAGCAGGTGTCTATGCGTATAATGGTTTGTTTAATCTGTGTTTCTCAGTTCCTCTGAGTTGGCCAAGAACAAATATTTAGTACTGGAAATTAAATCTTTAGAGATAATTTTGGAAAAGGGAATTAGCTGGTATGCCTTGCTGAGTTAAAAGAGTGGTTTGTGAGAATCTTCCCAGTTGAGGCCCAGGTGATCTAGAACTGCATGGTTGTTCTGCTTATACCTGCACACTACAGACTTGATTTCAGTTTCAGTAAAGCTCTAGCTCTTCATGTGAAGTTATATATTTTATAAATTTCACATTTTTGCTTTTGTGGCTTAAATATTCTTCTATTGTCTTTGAACTCGTTGCTTTTAAAGGCACAAGTCAGTTTAAGACATTCAAATGAAGAATGTCTAAAATATATTGAAAGGGATCTGTTCCTAGCATCATCCAGTGCGCTTTCTCAGAGAACATGTATTTGTTTATTCTATGAAGGACCTGTTTACCCTTCTCTTTGATACAGCCTTGTAGAGTCTAGATCACAACTGAATGAAATTAAGATAAAATGAAGGTGGCAAAAATAAAGGAGATAATAAAGGTGGAACCATAATGAAGCATTTACTAAGGCTGCTTTTGTCTCTTGTTTCAGAGAAAGCTTTATTAATGATTTATAATTTTGTCTATTCCACGATGATACTTCAGTGGCAGTTATTAATGGGATTGAATTAATAAATGAAATCATGTCAATAACCCCAAACGATACAACTTTTGCTCTATACACAGAAAGTTATGAATACATTTAGATTACATTAGATTACTTTTTTTTTTCTCTGATGGACAATTTGCTTAATTAAGTGACATAAGGCATTTTATTCTATAAATACATCAGTAAAAAATTGTACGTATCTCTTCAATGACTTAAAGATCTGATTTTTTTGATGCTGGGTGCAGAATGTCATCCTTATTTTCTTTTGACTGTACTTTACATAAGCATAAGTTACCATTTGATGGGTAAAAGTGAAAAATTGAGTTTTTGTTGCATTTCTTCCATATTTCAGTTTTATATTTCTTAGAAAGTTTCCTTTCAAGGATGTATTGTTACAGTAGTAGTTTGTAAATAGGCACTGCTTAGGGAAGATAAAATAGTTCCAATAGTACACAATACAGTGAAAATACATCAATTCCAATTTAGCTTCACACAGAGAAGCATCAGTGAAATGAAAATGTAGTCTTATAAATGTAGGAGATAAACCTTTGTCTTCACTTTTCCAAAGGAAGAACTACATCCTGTGAGGTGCTCAGCATCTGCTGTCCTAATCAATACAGCTGAGAGTTGGCTTTTCTCAATAGGTTTGTACTCCTAGCCAGCAACTGTTCAACTATAAGAAAGCATCATTGTTTGGCATGAGGAGAAAAAAAGAATTATATATTTTATGGGAGATCTAAATCATCTTGTCATCATATAACTCAAAGATGGCCAAGTATGTTTTCCCTCAAATTTGTTTAAACAAACAAATGTAATTCTTAGGTTTGTGTCATGGAAGCCAAGTTTCCGTCCAGCATGAATTTAGGACATAAAGATTTGTTTGTGATGGAAACAATGCCAGACACTTCTGCATAGCAGCGTAATGGAGCGCCGCTAGAATGTGGCTTATAAAACCAGATTCAGGAAAACAGAGCTGCTCTGTCTAATTTGGCCTGTGCTTTGTGATTACAATAGCATAATTGTGCAGCTTGGACGCCTTTCCCTCTCTGCTGAAATGATGCAGTATTCAAACACGTGTGAGAGTGTTTCTTTAACAAAAGGCCAGAGCTGAAGCCTCTGCATATCCCCAAGTCCTCCTCTGGGATGGGTCCTCCTCATGCTGCCTGACTTCCTGTGGTGACTCTGTGCTGTCACCTGCGTGAGTCCATCAGGACATCCCAGTCTCCTGGTACAAGCACATGATCATGATAGGACATCTCATTTTTCTAGTAGTTTGTGGAGTAAATTTCCCCTAAATGGGAGTGTTTACTCTTCTTCTACTTTAGATAGTTGTACTTGGTCAGTGAAGATTATTTGTGTCAGCCTGTGTGAATACTCAAGACAAGCATGAGGGGTGCTTACTGAGTGGAAAGCACTCACAATTTGAATTATTCTGGAGCCTTGTCCAAAGTTTCATGGAAAAGATTTATAATATATGAAAATAACTTAGTTCCATTTACTAGACAAGGTGTGAATATACAATACTCTTGTTCCCACAGAAAGACTATGAAAGAAAAGAAGGAAAAACAACTCTTCAGTATTGCAATATTTATCCCTTCATGTTCATAGGCTTATGGAATCATAGAATATCATGATTTGGAAGGCACCTATAAGGGTTATCAAGCCCAACTCCTGACAGCCCTAATGCTTCTTGAACTCTGTTAGGGTTGATGCTGGGACCATGTCCCTGGGGACCGCATTCCAGTGCCCAGCCACCCTCTGGGGAAAGAGCCTTTTCTTAATGTCCAACTTAAATCTCCCCTAAAGCGTCTTCATGATGCTCCTTTGGTCACCACATAGAAGAAATCAGGGCCTGTCCGTCCACTTCCCTCATGTTCAGTGCTTCTGAATGTTTCATCTGTTTCTCTAATAAGTAGTACTGCCTTTTGTACATCACTGAAAAAGAAATAAATACACACTGCATTTTGGTGTAAAAAGGAGAATTTCAGTGAGCATTTCCTGTAAGAGAGAGGAGTATGATGATTTTCCATCAATATATCGTTTGGAAGAAAGTTATTATTTTTCTTGTGAAATCAAAATTATCTCCTTAAAATACTTAATTTTAGGTATTGAACTTTTAACAAAACCAAAATATTAATTGAGGCTCAGAATATTCCTCTGCTTCATCCCAGATCAAAGTTTCCTTTCCTTTTTGTTTGGGGAAAATATGAGAGAACTCTATTAATTTATTCTTTTATTGATAATACAAGATATGATGGGAACTAAATGTATTAAAATGTATTTGTACATACAAATATATAGAACAAATGTGAATTATCACTTTTAGAAGCCAGCACATGCACCTAAATATAGAAATGGTAATTTTGGGTTATCTTTGTTCTTGGTTTCAAAATAACAACTCCTGTGAAAAATTAATATAATGTTTTTCAGGTACTTATATGAGAGACTTCTTGGAACACTCTTGCAATTTCAAGTAAGTATTTGTGCTAAATATCTTTTTTTTTAATAGGAGCTCCATTGTGAGGGCTTCTTTTCTTTGGAAAATCAGATATTTGATTCACTTTTAGAATATTTTGAGAGAGATCAGTTCAGCATCCTTTAATTTTGTAGCATTCAGGTCATGGCAAAGGTTTTAGCCTGACACTGAAGTCCAGATATTGGACTATGTTCAGATATGTTTTTTATAATTGGAACGATTAATGAAATGTTTAGCGACTTGCAATTTCAGCCTCTGGCCAAGAAGGAAGTTGGAAATACAGAAACTGTGGATGATTTTTTCTAATGGCAACTGGGGAGAGTAGAATTGGTGGTGGTAGAATCTCATGGCCCATCCCTTGTCAAATTTTGAAGGTCAGAATAAAGCTCAAATAGATAAAGAGATTTCAGATTCCTCATTGCCAGACTCTGTAGTGGGGTATAAAGTCTAAGACTTCACTCCAGGAGTCATCCATCAGTCACAAAAAGAAGAGAAATTTTAATTCTGTGGCATGTGGTTAACTTGCCTTTAATGGTAGTGGAGAGACTTGTGAGTTTATTCTCTTAGTCATTTCTATTGAGCAAATTTAGCATATCCCTCCACAGGAGTTTTTTCTGACTCGTAACTGAGTAAGACCTACTGAATATCCTGCTGACAGACCTTCAAAGAAGCTTTAGAGTTTATATTTTAGATGCTCTACTTGGTAAATATTTTTGAGCTGCATGAATCACCTCAGCCATCCCATTCCAGGGGGTAACATTGTCTCCTGAGGAGAGGTAGACTAAATTCTCCTCTGTGTGTGTCTGTGCAATTGTTTTTTAATGCATTCCCATGCATGTCACTACTGAGTGCTACTGTCAGCAACAGCAGCTCCTGGCTTTGGCATGGCTTGCACACTGGTGTGATCTGTTTGGAAGTTTAGAAGCTCAGGAATGATTGTATATTTCTTAGAGACGGATATAAGCTATGTTCAAGCACAGAAAAAGACGAAGGATTAGTTACTCCAGTGGTGACAAGCTTTCCTTGTCAGATGTTTGTATATGTTTACAGTCTAAATTTCTTAAATTTCATCTTCAACTTTTGAACCGTACAATCTCCCTTCTTCTCTTCCCTTCTGAATTGAAAATTACTAAAATGAAGCCTGCTCTTATGCAAACTGTGAAGACACTTTTTTGAGTGATTTTTGGGAAGGAAAGGAAATAAGATCAGAAACCATAGGCTAGTCTTGTCACCACATTTAGCCAGTGCCAAATGGAAATTGAACCACAGGTCTCGAATTATGCTTTTAAGTCCTGAAATGAGTTCTGCTCAGACGAGCTGTGCTGACTTTGGTGAAGCCAGGCCAGGCCTTCCTGAGAAAAGATTTTTGCTTTCACAACAGAACTTAAACACCACAGATTTCAAGGGGCATCCAAATATGGTAAAATAAGCAGAGAAATACTTCCCTTTTCATCTTCCAAGAGCTGCCATTCACAACACTAATATGAAGCTTTTAGTAAATTCCGGGAAGTTTCTTACTACTCAGAGGAAGGAAAAAATCCAGCATAATAAGGGTTGTAGCTGTCTTTTGTGACTGCTGTTGCTACCCTGGAGGTAAACAGGAAAAGGATCTGATGTGCTTAAAATAAGCAAGTTGGTTTAAAGAGAGAATATGTTATCCTTGCTTCCTGTGTGTGAGACAGTTAATCATTGTCAGTAGCCAGCAGCATGAGTTTTCTTACAGAGAAATCCCTCTGTGTCATCTCACAGTATATACTTTAGTGGCTGTCTTGCTTCAATGACAAGATGTAGTTTCCTTTCTTCATCATCCTGGGATGTAATGGGGTTTTCCTGCCCTCTAAGAAGAATTGTTTTTTCAATTCCCTTTAGCAGCAATGACTAGATAATGAAACCAAACAAGGAGATACCCTGCAGCTCCTATGATGACACATCTCACTGCTGCTGACTCACCTGGTGATATAAGACTCTCTGTTGGTATTTCTATAAATGACAAAAATAAACATCTGCTAAGAAAATTACCTCATTTTTTATACGTGACTTGTGCGTTGAGCTCTTTTAAGAACTCCAATTACTTAGTGTTACCAAATAATACACCAGGATTAGAGCTGCTCTGCCCTGTGTTGAAAGATTACAGTTTACCTGTGGCCTTTGTTTGTGTTAAGGCTGTTTTGCGGTGAGCTAATGTGAGCCAAAGTCTTTAAGTTCTGTTCTGGATCTGATTCCAGATTTCAGCAAGCTGGGGAATGCATATTTGCAATAGCAGTTCAAGATCTGTCTTTGAAATGGGTAAAAGGAGAAAGTTTATCAATAGAAGTTATAGTCAGTAATAGTCCGAAATCTTCATTGATTTGTTTCATTTTGTTTGTGCCTTAATGTATCATCCTAGAGTATCATGAGTATAAGCTCATGTGAACGAGAGAACAAACAAGCCTGAATAATGCTGTATTTAAGAGGTTAAAGAAAACAGGTATTAGTGATTATAAAACTGCTAGCATTTTTGTTCCTATTTCATGGAAGACGAAGTGGAGGTGTAAGCATTTGGACATTTTGAAAATCAAGTCAGATACCTGAGGGATAAGTGAAATCTGTTAGATATAAACTTGTTAGATTTAAATAAATGGAAGTGTAGGTGTTTCTGTGAGAATTTTTCTTTGTCTTCACTTTGTTATTCTGTTTTGCCACTGTGCACCACAGTGTTCCCCCTCAGCTATCCAGATGATCTAAGCTGCCTTCTCTTTTTCAGGTAACTTCAGTCTCATTATCACTGTGACGTGTAATTGGCAGCTAAGTGTGGGCCTTGCCAGCACAATTACTGAGTATGGGTATTCAGGGGCAGACTCCTCTACAGGTAAAACCAGAGAATATAACTCTGAGTTTCCAACAGCAGCAATCCTAAATATGAGTATTTGTTAGAAAAAATTTAGTTTCCTTACCTGGTGCAAAGCCTCCCAAGTTTCTCTGGCACTGGTCTGTGCCATCCACCTTAACTCCTTTAACATTTTACACAGAAAAAAATCTAGAGACATATAACATTTGCACAGATAATAGGATTTGGAAATTAAAGATGCACGAAAATGAGTTCTTATTTTCTCCATTTCTTAAGGACTAATAGAATTATATTGTTCTAGACTAAGGATTTATTAGATCTGATGCTCAGCTTTGAGACATTAAACAACTGTATGGGTTTTTGATGCCTTTTCAAGATGATTAATTTGTTGACTTTGAGGTGACAGAGGCTGGGCTGGGCAATTGCACAGTTGGCATCAGCCGTCTGGGGAGAGGCAATACCTGCCAGGGTACAGGGAGGGACCATTGCCAACTGGCAATGCTTAGTGTATCCTCATAATCTATGGACCCATATATATATATGCATGTATATACATGCATATATATAGATATATATGCCTTGCCTACATGCTTAGCTATTCCCTTAGTCAACATAGATAGCCTTGCAGCTTAGACATTACATTCTTGTGACCAGATGGAATATGTGGTGCAACCTCATGACACTGTTGTGCTGATCATTCTCCATGTGTTTTCTCCAGCACATGGAGCCTGAATTGTTACTCTTTGCAAAAAATGTGATGATTTTGTCATTTGAGTGAGAAAACTTGCTGGCAAAAGAAAAATATGTTCTAAACTGTACTTTTAAATCCCTAGAAAACATCTGGATAGTCTAGAGACTCAATTCTCAACTACTTTGGTGATAAAGATAAAAAAATTGAAGAAAAAAAATCCCTGTCACAGTGGAAATCCTAGGTTCTTCGATTAGACTCCCAAGGGAGCAGACATGGGAGAAGGGTGGCTTGTTATGGCCTCCATCTAAGTTTCCATGTCTTGTGATGACTACAGCTAATTTGGCCAGTGTAAGTCTGCAGCTAAGTCTACAGTTAAGATGTAAATCCATTAACAGAAATGTCAGTTTACTATAAAGAAGGCTCTTGTGAAATTTCCTACTGAATACAGTGAGGTGACAAAAACACAGTGAAACATTTTGAGATTCCCCATCTATTTTTGCAGTTCCAGGAGGTTTGAAAAGCACTAGAAACCAAAGCCTTTAACTGAGCCAAAGCAAATAAATCTTTTTGAGGTTCCTCTTGTATCAGTTACAAAGACACTTAAAACCTTTCAGGGACAGATGTGCTGCTGGAAAATAGAAAAGCAAAAACCAACTTAAAAGCACTAAGTTCTTCACAGGGGGCTGGATTTTTTTAGCTATTAGAATAGATGGTTTGCCACAAAGTTTAAAAGCAGAAGGGATAAGATGTAGATTTTAAAAGTTAGACAGAATTACAAGTGAATCATTAAAAAGATTATATTAGCCCAAGGTTACAACCTCACCTCATTACCTTGTACTGGTAACTGTTTTGAACAGAGCTAATAAACTAAGAAAGCAAAACATATTGTTCAGCCATGATATGTTATCCAACACTTTTTATCAGAATGTTTCACAGTCATCTCAATGACGCTGGGCAAAAAACACTGTTATGATAACTTTTCCTACTCTTTGACTGTTACTTGCATCTTGGTTATACTAAAACATTACTTTAAATATTACAGAAATGTGTCACTTTGCTCAAATAAGGCATCTGTTCCAGGAAAATGGTATGTTTTGAACATTAAAAAGAAGTGTCCTGATTTTAAAGAAAGCATGTGGACATCAGGATGAGTCAGTTGGTTTGAGTGGTTACTGTACATGAAATTTTATTGAATTGTGTATATATTAAAAACACTTTGAAATAAATCAGTTTCCAGAAACGTTAATTTAATGTATGTCTTTGCCTTTGTTTTATGTTTATCTTTCTATTTTACCAACCACTGGCAAGGGAGAAAATAGCAAACTTTTATGACTGAAAAAGACCAGTATATTACAAGTGTAGTCATGTAGTTTTGGGATTCTGACTAGAGAGTACAGATGAAACATCAGCTGCAACTGAACTCCCCTTCGAGTGTTAAGATATGCCAGTTAAAAGTTTAGATTTTCTGTAAACACTAGGATTATATCTATGGCCTTGATAATTTGAGAATTCTTAAAATAAGCGGAACTCAGGGGATATTCAAAACCTTATAAAATAGAATATTCCAGTCATATTCCCCAAAGCTGTCTAGAACAAAATGGGGACGATAAAAGCTGAAGGGATATTTAAATCCAAGGAGCTTTGAAGACTTTTGTAAGACTTTCCAGGGAGGTAGGGACATATTTGTCAATTTGCCTAAACATCTTCACTCCATATGTTTTCACATTTTGCTCCTAAGCTTTTAATGCATTTTACATTAAACAGACATTGAATAAAAAGAAGATTGTCCTAGAATAATTTCCTAAAGCAGTTTCCCTCCTTGGAGTGATAAGTTCTGCCCATCAGGCTGCAGATCTAGTATCTTGCCTGCTGCTGCCCTGGCTGGGAGAGCGCTGACTTCTTGCCCACCTGTTGTCTGTTGGAAATGTCCTTCCAGCGACAGAGTGGTATAACCCAAAGATTAGGGGAGCCTAGAGCAAAAAAGGCAGAGGGTTTAGTTAGCTCTTTACACTGAGAGAAAACAACATCTAGGTCCAGGACTTCCGAGAGAAGTGCTGGAGATTTTGCTATTCATGGAGCTCTGCAGCACAAGCAGAAGAGCCTACCTCAATGGCAGGAGCACCTGAAACCTCAGGGTATCCTCAAAGACCACAGGTCCCACAGGTGGGATTGCCCTGCAAGCACAACTATCCCTATCCCTATAACTATGGCTATATCCCCACAACTATACCCCAATGGATATTAATAAAACTTTATTTGGAGAAACTGTGCTTCAACATCTGTGATGGAAATAGCTTTTTGACGAATGGGTTTAAAATTACAGTTGTGGCGTTCTGGAAACACCCACTTGCCTACCCTGGTGGTAAGGTCCTGTCTGCCAGTGAAATGTGAGTTTGTACTGCTATGGCTTTTCAGAGCTTTCAGCTGTTTAACATCAGTGTTACTGTGATGCTGTTATGTATGGGTGGGCACCTGTGTATGCTTAAGCAGCTGATTCAATGGATGTTGATGAGAGAGAAATGGCCAGATGTTTTGGTCTGAGTTTCTCACCTGCAAGTGGAAGTTGGAGGAGAAATTTTTGAAGAGGGCATAAAAAAATAGAGTGTGTGAACAGTTGATCCCCACTGTACTTGTGGATATGCTATGGATTGGAATGGACAAGGACAGTGATCGTCTTACAGGCTGAAAGAAAATAAATTAAAATGGAAAAAAAGTTCCCTGCCCAGTTCAGATTAATTCTAGAAAGTAATGTTTTGGCAGAAAAGTTACAGACCTCATCTAGAAACTAAAATAAGTAGACACAGCAGCTAAGGCCTCTCACAAAGGTACATTCTGACATTTGTCTCATCTTTTCCTTCATCCTTAATACCTTCAATGCTGAAAACTGTTTTCAAAGCAAGAGATGTGCCCGGGTGCAACAGCAAGACAAAAGAAGCTATGTGCCCCTGTGGCAGGGAGGACCAGAGACTGCTGCAGAGAAGCTTTTCATTCTGAAGTAGTCTTCACCTGCTCTGGGAACAATTATGACTCCTTGCCTGGACTACTGGGCAGAAAGTTCCTGCTACTTCCTGGCCCAAACAAAGTGATGCAACAATGGCTGCTGTCCACTATGGCTGAGGTCAGGCGCTGCCATTCAGCTTCTGCCCACTTTCCTTCAACTCCTGAGCTGTTAATTGCCCTCTCCAACTGCTCCTGCCTTCATTTCAGCCAGAAAAAAAAGGGTAAAATCCTCTGTAATCTAGAGAGGCTGAAATATCAATATGCTGGCTTAGAGCTGGCCTTCTGAAGCCTTTTGGAGGCTGTGAAATCTCATGTAGAAATCTCACAATAAAATACTGAGCACTCCTGATTAGTTCATGAGCACTCTACAAAGTAGTTGGGAAATTCCCTTATTTAGGAAAATGTAAACTTGAATTGAAAACTTCATGCAAAATGAATAGTCTGAGAAAAAAGAATGCAGTCATTTTCAGAATGCTTTAAATGTTTTCTATAATATTCAATTAAATCTATTCTGACTTTCAAAATTAATTCTATCTATTTGTATTCTATATATATGTAGCAATAACATGAAAGTCAAAATGCAATATTTCACCTAAATTTTTGGGTTTGGAGTTGATGCAATTCTCTAAAATAACTTGCTTTTGAAAAAACAGGTTTTTTTCTTCTGATGGGAAATGTTAATAATGACACTTTAATTAGGTTTATATAGAGTGTATTACCTCATACTGTTTTGATACCTTCTCCTCCAAAATTGACATAAACCAGAACCCCCAGAATTACACAGAAAACATGAAAGCAATGCTCATTTTGTTGATTTGAAAGTACTGTGGTGAAGTCTCACGGTACCTCTATTTTATTCATTTTCCCTTCTATGGAAATTGTTGGTATATTTTCCTGAAGGCTGGTTTTGTCATACTGCTGTATCCCAGATGACTTTGGACTCCACAGAAAAATGGTTAGAGGGAGTGTGTGAAATGTCTGGACCTCTGAAAGCTCCAAGCATGGAATGAATGTACTGTACTTCATTATCCCGAATGTAGGATGCCTTCTGCATTCATAAAGCGGTACTTTTTTCAGTAGATGAGTCTGGGAAAATAGCTAATGATTCCTGAAAAAAATCCTACTTGCACACAGTTGGGTGATCATCTTACTGCTACTTGCTTTTTTTCTAAGCACGAATTTGGGTGTGGGTGCACAGTGGCATGTGGATAGGGGAAGGAGGGACTGTGTATGCATGTGAGTTTATATATGGAATTAATATATGGATTGGGATATTCTTTTAAAGTCTGTAAAGTGTGCGTGCTGCTTTTATTCATTAGCACCTACAAAGGACTAATTGCCATCAGGCATGTAGGTGGAATTTTTGGCAGTAGGCAAGAAACGCAATAGGTTTGATGACAACCAATGATCTGCCAAAGCCTTTTCAGAAGAAGCAGCTAGTTGTCACTCACCCACCCCTTTAAATTCAAATGCAGATGCTTCCAGGGAGTGTGTGGCACCCATCCAAGTCAGCACTTGAAATGGAGGGTTTCTAACACTGTATGTGCCGACCATGCTGTAGCTCTGACTGCTGCCTAATGCATGAGGTGAGAGGGACATGTGGAAGCTGAAATGGAGATGGGAGAACACAAGATGCTCTGGCCTTTCTGCCATTGTGACAAGTGGGTAGCAAGGACCCCACTTGGAGCAGGTGGTGGCTGCCCTGCTGTGTCCAGTGGGAACCCTCACAGGGGAAGCCAAGGAAAAAGCTGGCTTTAGGCTTGTAAACTCCATAAGAGCTGTCACGGGAAATTCCGGATTTACAAGGATGGCTTTGCAGTGCCATGGTTGATCATGTCAGACTGGTGCCCTCATGGCTAAGCGATGGCAGCAGACTTGTGGCACAATCAGTACCATTTTCATGTCCCCAGCTGAAGGAGCAGAGAACAATGGCAACCCAGGAGGTCAGATAGGGCTCATCTGACCTTTGGTCTAATTTCAGAGGTGATGCTTTTGCCCTCCTATCCATTCAGTTCTTCAGAAATTAAATCTCTGATAGGAATTCTCGGAGAAGTGCAGCATAAAAAAAATTACATGGCCAGAAACTGCCAGTATATTAAATGCTGTTGTGACCAACACATCAGCTGTGGCTGAAAATTGCCTAGTCTATATGGAATCTGCAGATGGATATCTGTTGTGTGGTAAAGCACTATCAAATGTTGGTATAAGAAATATTACACAAGCAAAACTTTCATATTCCATCAAAATTAAGCAAATGAAACTGGAAAAAAAAGCTAAAATTATATTCGGTCTCAGCCTATGTTTTTTCAGTTATAAACTCTAAGAATATATGTAATCCTTTAACTAGTTTTGCAGAGCAGGTATTAACTCTGTCTAAGAGGGTGTACACTGATGTGATTGAGGGGATTGAGATAGGTCTCTTAAGTGTGGCTCAAGTTCTTTTTATACCCCTGAGTCATGGAGGCTTCTGACTGCATTCCTCTCCTGTCACCTCAGATGACCTCCTTCTCCCCTCCTTTCCCCCACAAAAGGAGCAAGAGGTTGTAATTCTGCAGGAATGTGGCATTTATCACCTCCTGTGTTCCAGGGAGATTAGTAGGATTGCTACTTCATACTGTGTTTGTTTCTATATAGGCTATACTCTTTGTTTCATACCTATAAACTTTTGTTTAGTTTGGAGTTAGCTGTAGGTCAGTACAGAAATACATGAACTCTGTGTAGTTGATCATGTAAAATAATTAGAAATCACTCCCAGAAAAGGGGGTGGGCAGTAAAAAACAACAAAAAAATTTATGTATTAGACAGAAGTTCACATGTTGGACTAACTGTGGTAGTGTAAAATTCTTTCCAAAAAATAGTATTTTATCTGAAGCATTTCATAGGGCTGTTATGAGACTAATACATGCTTGATAATCACTTTGACAGCTTCAAAAAAGGTGCTATGAAAGTAATAGTTATTTCTGTTCTGCTTTTTTTCTGTATTTTCCATATTACAATTGTGATCAGGAATTGGAACATCTACTTTTATCAAATGGTGGGTGGTATCTACTTCTGTTCTTATGCCTATTTCTCCAAGTCACAAACTGACATCAGAATAACAAATAAAGAGGAAACGTAATTGTGTGGTCCTATATTTCATTTCTCATAATGTCACAAAGAGAACTTATCCAAATAAAAATTATTCTTCATTTACTGCACATGTAATTAGTATGCTTAGGCAGCAAGTTCTTCAAGTTAGTGAGACAGTTACTTCAGGGCCAAATTCTGTCATACTCTATCACATTTCATGTAACTCCTCGCCATATAATTTAGTATTGGCCTTTATGGGGAGGAATGCTATTCATTGTATCAGAAGTTACATGGTAAATTCATTTAAGAAGGGAATCCCTGATTTGTTGGGGTCTAATGGTCTGTGGGACCTTAAAAAAGGTAGTTCACGCCTTCATAAACACTGTTTTCCTTATTTTCATTCCTTGAATTTCTTTGAAAGACAGCTTTATAAACACAAGTCTAATTGCTTCTGCTTTATATTTAATTGAACCTATTTATTATTTGTTACACAACTGCTGCATTTTGTTTTTAAGTCCAGGGTGACTACATTATCTTGTGATTCTTGTGAATGTTAAGGCACTGATGCTTGCAGGTGGAATTAAGATTGCCTTAGATATAAAGGCATGAGCATGGTACTGCTGAGAGACAGAGATATGTAACCCTTTCTATGCTTGGGGTGAACTGCAGTCCTTCAGATTATTGTAATCAATATGACAACTAATAACTCATCAGATAAGACTTGTTATCCAAATTCTGGCCAATGATCCCAGGAGTTTTGGGCTCTCCATGAGATTGCTCTGTTTCCCTGGTAATTTTCCTCTGAAGAATTTGGGAGATGTTTCTTTTGGTGAAGAAACCTTGACTACAGCTCCCTTTACTTTTGCTTTACTTTTGCTTTACTTTTTTTTGGCTAGTGGATTTGCACGATCAGGCCTGGTTTTGGCTTCTTTTTCTCTCTTGTAAGAGAGGCTCACTTGAACAGTAGGATCAGTGTAACAGAATATTTCTTCTTGAAATTTCAGTAGCTCTTGTCCTTCACTTCTTGGAATTGGAAATGTGGTAATTAGACCTGAGGTAATCCCTGCAGCACTCATGAAGCATGGTCTGTGGGATGATGTATCTAACATTAAAAAAATATACACTGTTCCTTGCTTGGAATCAACATTTCTGGATCAGGTCATAAAAAATCCCAATAAATAATATTTTACAGCCCCTTTAGGTAGCTTTTCCAGTGCTTCATAACTATTAAAAATAGACATGTAGAGAAAACTTTGCTGCAAATTAAGCCCCATTTTTTCAAGTTACTCCAAGTGCATATGGAAAACCTTGGTCACCATCATCTCCATAACTGTGTCCTTCCTATTTGCAGGCTGTCATTATGTTTTTGCTTCTCTGTCTCCCTCAGAGTAAAAATGACCAATTCTTTCATGTTTTTCTCATGTTAGCCATTCTTCTGGCCTCACAAATTTGCCTTGATTGATCCTATGGCATGATACTGAAAACCTGCCTCAATTCTGTATTTGAGGCCTCACCAGAAACAAGCAGAGCAACACAATTACTGTTGAAGCACAAATAGTTGAACCAAAGCCAGTTTAAATAAACATTAATATTTAACTCAAAGAAATTCTGAACTATGGCTGTATGGGTCTTTCTGAGGTCGAATGAATCAGGAGGATTCATACTGTATTTCTGAAGAGACAGATATAAGAATGTGATTTTCTAATACACAGTTTTACATTCCTAATGGAACTGGACTCCACAAGTTGCTGAGTTCTCTATTTGGTGTTTGTTATAAACAGACATTGCAATTTGCCAGACATTACACACATCTGAGCATACCCACAAGCTAATTTGATGAAACATCTGCATGCATATGTGTATAACAAACCATGAAAGGAATTTTTACTGTAAAAGGTAAGAGAAACTCTGTAGATTGCTTTTTATTATCTTTTTTTTTTCAAAATTATTGAAGTGTTTATGAAAGAAGGAAAGAGGAACAGAAGTGAAATGGATGATTATTTTTTAGACCGTTTAATAATAAAGTAGGATTTTCCAGTTGTGCAAAGCACAGCTTGAGGAAAAGCCTGTCTGTTGATCATCTAATTTAATGTCTGTAGAGAGTCAGCATTAGTTTATATTATTATTATAGAGGAAATTATTTAGAGCATGATGTCAAGTTTCTCTTCTTCTTTGAAAGTGGAGAGATACATTTTGAAACTTCAATATTGAAATTTACACTTCTAAATCTAAGTTTAAATTTCCTGAATTTTGAGGTGTGACGGGGCTTGGGGTTTGGTGTTTGTTGAGAGTATTTGATTTTGAATTTTTGGGTTTTGTTTGGTGGTTTGTTTTGGGGGTGTTTTTGTTGTTTTTTTGGGATTTTCTTGGCAAGCTAAGAAAATCCAGTGACTTGGGTAGAACCTCTATATTCTTTTTATGATGTTACACAAGGCCCCTTTTAAAGTGCCTAAGAGGGGATTTTGGTCTGACAGACTTAAAAACTAAGTGATAACCTACAAAAATAATAGGACCTGTTTTTACAACCTCATTTATGAGTAAAATATTTATTCTCGCTAGTTCAACCTCTCCATAAAAGCAAAGGATTCAACATAGCATCTCAATCTTAACATCATCATATTTCAGGCAATGCTGAAGTACACACCTTCCAGCTGGCAAACACTAACACAAGTGTCTTTCCTGGGAAAGGATTATCTCCTGAATTGAGGCCCACAAAAATATCTTTAGTAAATAAATAAAGCATGCTTTAGAAAGCTCACCACCATATTATATTATGTTGCTTCTATTTACATGAAAAGGTGTGTTTCAAAAAGTTGATCCATTTTGCTTAAGCTTTTGAGTAGTGTGACATTAACCACTGTGAAGCCTACCTGATGGAAATATCATCGGTATCTTTGTGACAAGTGACTTTAGGTGGAACTGGGGTTTCCACAAAAGGGTGTTGGCTTTAGGGTTATTGTCCCACAAAAAATCTTCCAGCTGTATCTCTGTATCACCTGTTGCTCATTAGAATCACCTTCGAGGGCTTTGATAACTCATTGAACATCAAGTCTTCCTTTTGTGAGTGTTGTAGTGTTTAGAAGTATAATGCTATCACCAGCCTACAGTCCTAACCTGTCCATCAGGAAAAGCATGAACAGTGTTCTTTGGTACTGATTTCTTTATCCTGAAATATTTTTGAGACACATCATAGAATTTCTATTTTTTTTCCCACTCAGGAGAAAAAGGTGAATCCAAGAAATTTTGGCACCTGATTTATTATTACAGTGTGACAGGGTAGAAAAGGTTTTATTGATGCTTTTTTTTTGTGATCATGGAGGAGTTTTATTCAATAATGGAAAAGAGATTCTATGCTACTCTTGGCCTGATACAGGTTTAAAAATGGTGCTGCAGAGGTAGCAAGCAGGTCTCTTTAGCTGCATAAANGAGGAGAGTGTACCATGGCTGAAAACCCAGTTATGTTCTGTACCAAAGAATGTGTATCTGTTGAATGAATTGATTTCTTTGTTTTGCATTTATCCTTAGAAGTTGTTATTATTCCACATCTCTGTTTCTATGAATCATTCAGTAATGTTAAAGAAATTCCCAAAAGTGAGCAAATATTAGTCACCTATTTCCTGACTGATACAGGTAGCTGTGTGGGTGGACAGGTGGAGGCAGGTTAGACTGTAGCTATTGCTATATTTTCAACACACCCTTTCTGCTAACTAAAGTTTTCTTTCTAATCCCTTGAACAGATCAACTGCATGGACACAGGGGTAGAAGCATTATCCAGGCATTTACCACATAACTCAATATTAACATTCATAATATTAATATTAATAATGATAATAATAATAATAGGCAAATATCCCAATCATAATAGACAACTTTTTTTGCATGGAGCAGTACACATTTCATATGGATGACTTACCTGTGTATAGGCCTACATGATTTTATTGAATTTCTCATGCTTCACATAATAGGATAAAGGAATCAGAAACTGAAAGGGCATTTTCCTTCCCTCACTTTCAAAATCAAAAGTACAACTATGCTTGTTTTAGCAAACAATATTAAAACCACTGTAGTTTAGAGACGCTGTGTCCAGCTAGGAAATGGATCATCTTTGAATAAGAAGGAAACCAGACCATATGTCATCCTTCACTCCTGATGCAACTTGCCTAAAATCCCAGCCTATTGTTATCATTCTGTCACATCAGGTCTGTCTTGCCCTCCAGTTGCTGTTCTGTTCTCCAACAAAGTTATTTTCCACAAATTCAGTTCTGTAGTGTGGATTCTCTTAGTCAAATTCTCTTCTATACAGAATAGTTTTTGTCCTTTCCCTGCCACTTCTCTTTGTGTGGCTTTGTGCCATAATTCTCTCTTGTAATGCTGGAATATCTATTTAACATAGCTTGAATAGACTACATGAACACAAATTTAATGAACTTCTATCACAGACTGGTTTGGGTTTGGAGAGACCTTAAACATCATCTGGTTCCAATCCCCTGCCATGGGCAGAGACACCTTCCACTAGACCAGGTTGTCAAAGCCTAGTCCTGCCTGGCCTCAAATTTTTTTGCGGGATGGGGTATCCATAGCTTTTTTGAGCAATCTGTTCCAGTGTCTCAACACCCTCACACTAAATTTCTTCCTAATGTCTGAATGGAATCTACCCTACCCTCTTTCAATTTAGAGCCATTCCCCCTTGTTCTAGCACTACATGCCCTTGTATAAAGTCCCCTTGTTTACAAGCCCTCTATAGGTACTGAAAGGCTGCTATAAGGGGAACCTTCTCTTCTTCAGAATGAACAACCCAGCTTTCTTGTCTTGTCTTCAGCCCTCTGAGTACCTTCATGGCCTGCCTCTGGACCCACTCCAGCAGTGTCACATCCTTTGTATGTTGGGGGCCCCACAGCTGGATGCAAAACTCCAGGTGGGATCTGACTAGAGCAGAGTAGAGGGGGATCATCCCCTCCCTTTCCCTGCTAGCCATACTGCTTTTGTGTGGCCCAGGACATTGTTGGCTTTCTGGGCTGCCAATGCACACTGCCAGGTCACATCCTTCTTTTTGTCAACCAATATCCCTAAGTTCTTTTTCTTAGGGTTGCTCTCAAATCATTCTTCAACCATCCTATATTCATTTGTGGGATTAATTTGAGCTGTGTGCAGGACCTTGCACTCTGCTTTGTTGAACTTAATTGGATTTGCACTGGCTCACCTCTCAAGGTCCATCTGGATGGCATTATCCCTTCCCTACAGTGTGTTGACTGCACCACACAGCCTGGTGTGGTCAGCACAACTTCTGAGGGTGCATTCAATCCCACTGTCACTGAGAGAGCTGTTAAACAGCACTGGTCCCAGTGCCAACCCCTGAAAAACACTAATCATCCTATATTTTGGGATCATTCAGTGTGAAGTCCTCACTATTTCAGGAGAGTTCAGACTGTGTCAGTTCAGCCTTCCAAAACTATCAAACCCAGTGGCAAAAATTAGACTTGGGTTTCTGCTCTTGCTTCAAACATGAGATGTCAGGACTGTAAAGATATGTTAATTAACCTAGTACACACTCCTTAAGTAAAAACAGAATAGAAACAGAGAGTCATTTGCCTTATAAGAGTGTATATTTTGGTAAAACTAGTCTGACATCTTCCCCCCAAACATTGTCTTGAAAAGATTTTTTGGGTGCTTATAAGTGAGATGTGCCACACTTTAACTAGTATTTACTAGCATGTTTAATAAACAAATTGTTATCAAATACTCCTTGGAGAACATTTGTTATAGTGGTTCTACAGAACCCTTCTGTGTTTGCATTAGCCTCTTTTTTTAGCCCATCTGAAAAAATCCTTATGTAAACAACAGTCAGAATCAGTGTAAGACTTTAGAACCTCTTTAGATGTCCTTTCTAGCTTCAGCCTTTGGTTGAGACCTATTGCACATCAGATCTGAGAAACAGACTTGTCTTTCTTTACAGTTCACATGTAACGTGTTAACCCCATGACCGTGGATAAAAACTATAACTGGCTGAAGTCAATACCTCCTATTTAAAAATGAATGGTCAGATGATGAAGGTCCAGATTTCTTAGGGTTTCACTCTTGGGGAGTAAACTGTGCATAAATGACATGAGAATTCTTAGGCTATCCCTCTTTGCTTTTCTAAATGTAGTTGATGTTACATAAATGGACTCAGCAATTTATGCCAAATCACTGTGTCAAAACAATGTCAGTGTTGCCAATTCTTGACATCTTATCAGATGACAATGCTTTCTTCACAAAGACACTCATAAAAAAACCCAAAAGGAAAGGGTAACTGAGAAATTCTAAAAATCCAAATTTTTTACTCTGTTATAAACTATAAATTAATATATAAAAATATATAGACTGCCTTAAGTTAATCATTAAGTAGTTCATAACTTAAATGATTTACAATTGATTAGGAGATGAGATGGAGAGAAAAGCATGTAAAAGATGGCTCTTGATTATTCTCCTTTTATATATAGCGCAGTTCTCATCAGTAATGAATACATTAACCAAACAAATCAAACCTTGATTACTCTGTGAAATAATCCAGAGTATTCAGAAGAATTCTGACACCACACTTCATGAATCCCTCTATGAGGAAAGTACCCACTCAGACACCAACCAGCCTTTTTGTGTGTGCCTTACTTTGGTTTTGTTATAAGTATATCTTGGCCGGTATTAAAATTTAATATAGTTTATACAATTAAAAACTTGTACAATTTTAAAAAATATGGTACAACTTTGATTGCATTTCATGTGGTTTAACATGTTTAAATACTTATTTTAAGAAGTTTTACCATTGTAATTAAATGCAGACATTTAGAAATGCTTCGTGTCTGAAAGCTGTGTTTGGCTGATGCTAAGTCTGAAGTTTAATCAGCCTGACTATCCCATAGTAACAAATTTATAGTATTCTACTTTTTTTTGTAAGGTCTTATCACTCAATAATAGGGAGTATGTTCTCATCGATGCCTGAAGTGCCTGTAGGTGCCAGCTGTAGCCCACCTCTTCCTGGAGAGTCATGAAATGAGCTGTTGCAGCATGAAAATTCAGCCTCTCTGCTGGAGAAACCTCACTGTGAGCTGTTCAGAGTAATTCTCACTGGCACAGCTGCCTCAGCTCTGCTGTCTGCATGGCTCATAGACGAGCCAGATGGGTCGGCTCTCGTTTCTGGCTGTTAGCCTTATGGAAAGTTGAGGAGAAATCCATGGCCTTTAAGGTATCTCTTATAAACAGCAGAGGCCAGCATAATTTTTGCCTTATTTAACTGGCACAGTGAAACATGAGGAACAGCCTAGAGGACATAGAAATAGTGACAATGGAGGTCCCTCCTAGAAAATTTTATGATACTCTGTCATGTGGTTGCTGGAGGATTTTTTTGTTATCTTTAGAACTGGAAGTACATTCTACAACCAGTTCAAGAATTGTTTCTGTTCCTTCTCTGGAGGCCCCTGAGTGCCACACTGTTGGGAAAGCTGTAGGAAATCCTGAAAAATTCTGATGCCCAGTGTAAATGCTGCTCCAGGAGCACCCTTACTCATAAGAGAGATGTCCTGTATGTCTCTGCTCATTAGAGGAGGAAAAGGTGAAGATCACAGCTCTGAGAGGCCAGGGGAATGTGAGGGACAGGGTAGGGTATGTGATAGTTTCTGAATTTCCCTTTGTAAAGTTCATAGTTTTGTAATAAGCAGACATATCCCCAAAGCAAAGAGCAGTTCTGAGATGAAACTCCATGAGTTTATGGGTTTATGGGATGTTTTGTTTTGGATTTCTTAGAAGAAAAAGAAAAGAAAGTTGTTAGATCATTGAAGGCATTTTCAGTAGTTGGTAGATCACAGAATAACAGAATGGGTAAGGTCGGAAGAGAGGACAGTGGGTCATCTGGTCCAATGATGATTGTTTTTCTTTGCATAATAGGGGGTAGGGAAAGGATCTGTCAGGAAGCCTCTGGGATTGATTGGAGTTTTCATTGAAAAGGCAGGGAAAACACTTTCACATCCTCTTTTTTTTTTTTTCTGCATTCTTTTTGAATTTTTATTCTTTCCTGAATATACTGGGAACTTGCCATGTTCTGGGTCAGGAAAAAGACTACAGCCAGTTTATTATTATTTTTCCTCTTAATGAAGCTGATTTCTTTTCCCAGTATGTGCACTTTGCAGTCCACTGGTTTGGACAGGAAAATCTGTCCTTGTTAAGAAAAATACTGAATAAAACAGAGCTGTTAGCCCATATCCAAAAATATTCTATGTTTTTGTTTTGGGTTCTGCTGGAAACGCTACATTAACTTTGCCTCAGGGCACTAATTAACAAACTGGTCATTAATTGCTGGTAATAAGGAACTTGTCAGCAGTCATTGTTCCCTTAAACTGCCTAAATTCAAGAGGACAAGTTTGGAAGAAAGTACCTCTCTGAAAGATCCCTGTCTTTTCTCTCAAATGAGAGAAACTCTCAGTAAATGAGTGAAAAGGACCTTGGGATCTCAGATAATGTTTTTTTCTGAAGCAACAGCGATTTGTCTAGAAATGGCCAGTAATGTGATGCTAGAATAAGTTATTTCCTTAATAATGCTTCTTGCCTTTGATTAGAAACAAGCTTCACTAAAAATAGTCATGACAGAAAGTGATTCCATTCCCAAGGACTGAAGTGGTAGTCACGTATATATTTCTTGCCTGTCTTCAATTCTCTTGTTAGTATAGATACAGATACATGTGGTGACATTACAGTCAGTAATAACAGTTGCTGCCATTTACTCTAGAGGTGAAAAGCTGGCCAGAAATTGGAACAGGTATCTTAAGCCTCAGGGCATTGGTAAAAGGGCTATAAGTACTTGGAGGTGGGGGTGGAAAACCATTACACTAAACACAATTAATCTTAATGCTCTAATCTTAATTGCAGGCAGTTTGTGACTTCTTGTATTCCAGAGGATACAATGCTTCTATTTTCATAGTTTCTGATTTTCAAAGAAGATGTGACAAAGGACATAAAACCAGATAAAATTCTGATTCAGAGGAATTATCAGTGGGCTCTTACATTCTGTAAGTTATGAGAAGACATGTAAAAACAACCCCACACCCACAAAAAAAATTAAAAAACCCCCCCAAAACAAACAAAAAAACCAAGACCCAGATATTTCTACATAGAAAAGAAAACTCTTGATATTAAGAGTTTATTGCTCTTCTAATATTTGGCTTTTCTGAGTTAAGGAGACCAGTTTCTCTGTTGATGAAACATGAAAAAAGTGATAATTCCTTTTTATCCTCCATGATATAACCTTTTTATTTATTTTCCTAACTTTTTGGATAACCTTTTAAACATTTGATGTTCAAGGATTTTTACCTTGAAATTACTGTAAGAAGGGGTAGATTTAGATTATCTACTATAGTATCTTTGTCTTTATTTTAATATCTCATGTTATTGTGGGAATGTTGAGTATGTTTAGATATACATTGGTGTTTGGATTATAAAAATTTTTCAAATAAACTTTGATGATTGCAAAATGGATCAATGGAGGAATAAAACTTGCTAACATTTGAAATTTAAATGTATTAATGCTTAGAGGTGTGTTGTTTCATATTCAAACTGAAAAAGTTTTTTGAAGAGTCACAGATTTTAATTCAAGAAAATAAACAACAAAATTAGATGCCACTCTTCTCTACTTCCTTCTATCTTCAATAGCCTTGCAAAACTTGGGGAAAAGAACTTGAACTTCTGACAAGAAAAGAAAACATATAAATGCACATATATTCCCCCAAATCACTGTTAGTTTACTTATGCTTTTAGTTCATGTATACTTTTATGAGACATTTTGGTACTATGGAGAAGTTTGGGGGTTGGGAGCTTGAATAGATTTTTTATTAATTTCAGAAATTTTTTTTCATTTTTTCCTTCATTAAAGATGGAAAGATGGAAAGAAGTATAAAAAAACAGTTTTCCCAAACCCAAACATTTGTAAAAGAACATACAAACAATAGGAAGCAGAAGTTTAAAGAGAATAGAGACCAAGAAAGATTTAGTGACCTTATGGTGCCAAAATCAAGATCTATTAAACCTGATCGACTTTTTTTAAAAAGGACTGGGTGTTCATCGCTATTAAGCCAGATTTGCTTAAATGATTGTGGTTGGTTGATCTTGACTGGTTGCCAGATCGTCACCAAAATCTCTTTATTTAAAGCTCTTCAACTGGTCAGGGGAGGCTAAGTATAACAAAAGTCATGAGTCTTATCAGGAGACAACATAACAAGGCAAAACAGACTTACTGGTGCAAATTAATGACATTTATTCAATTTATTGGCAATCAAAATCAGAGTAAGGTAATGAAAATACACACCAATCTTAAAATCCCTTTCCCCATCCCTCCCTTATTTCTGGGCTCAACCTCAGTCCTGATTTCACTACCTCTTTCCTACCAGTAGCATGGGGAGATGGGGAATTGGGGTCCTGTTCAGTACATCACATCTTGTCTCTGTCACTATTTCATTCTCACTCACTTCCTCTCCTCCAGCATGAGATTTCTCTCAGAGGAGACAGTCCTTCATGAACATCTCCAACGTGAATCCTTCCCATGGGCTACTGCTTTTTCCCAAACTGCTCCAGCATGGGTCCTTTCCATGGGGTCATGAGTCCTACCAGCAAGGCTGCTACAGCATGGGCTCCTCTCTTCATGTGTCCACAGGTCCTGCCAACAAACCTACTCTAGTACAGGCTTCCCACAGGGTCACAGCCTCTCTCAGGCATCCATCTGCATCCAACATGAGGTCGTCCAGAGCCTACAGGTGGATATCTGCTCCACTCTGATCCTCCATGGGCTGCAGGGACACAGCTGTTTCACCATGGTCTGCACTACAGTCTGCAGAGGAATCTCTGCTGTGATGGCTGGAGCACCTCTTCCCCCCTTTCCTCACTGAACTTGGAGTCTGCAGAGCTGTTTCTCTCACATATCCTCATTCCTCTTTTCCAGGTGCTGTTGGACTGCAGTAGTTTTCCCCTTCCCAAATATGCTGTCCCAGTGGCTCTGCCACTGTTGCTGGTGGGCTCAGCTGTGGCCAGTGGCATTGACTCCACTGGATGTAGAGAAAGCTACTGGTAACACCCTGCAGGATTCTGTAGGCAACAGTCAAATGACTTAAGGCATTCTGAGTGATGAACTACTGCCTTAATTTTGGCCTGTTTAATATAAAGTAGAGAGGATAGAGTAAAGACATGATGAAAGTCTTCAAGTATTTGGAAGACTAATACAAACTGCAAAGAATTCTTTTTTTTAGCGTTATTAGAAATAATGAGCTTATATTTCACAGACTACATGTTAGGAAAAGTTTTCTAATAGTAAGGATGCTGCTGAGCTTCTGTAGGCTACTGGAAAATTTATGTTTTTTTTTTTTTTATAGGCACTTTAAATGAGTTTTCACAGCTATGGTGGATGAACATCTGTCAATAATGGACTTTTGGAACTACTGCAGATTAGTGGGTGTATTGTGGACTGGATCAGGAGTTAGGGGAGCCCTGAGGATCCTTTCCAGGCCTATGGTGGTTCTGTGCAGTTAAATGCCTTGCGAAGCCCAGTCAGCTGGGAGGAAAATTATTTCTCTATAATCAGATGAAAAGCTTTAAGAACTAGCAAACAAAAATCAAAACACCTATCAGTGAGATGAGGAGTCTATGAGAATGCATTTAAAGACAGCAAAGAGAAGTACTAAGATTTGGTTGTAATGGAATCAGTTATTACTTTGTATAATAATAGGACAGTAACTTGTGGAGAACAAAGTAAGAGTTTATGTTACAGGAGCACCCTTGACCCCCTTTCTGGAGCTGGGATTCTCATAGAGATAATACCCAGATATTGAAAAGAGCTTACTGTGCTTCCAGAAGATTAAAACCCAGATGAATTACAAGAAACAACATGTGGATGAAGAAATTGGAAGAATTGGATAGTGGGAGGATGAGCTCATTTACTAAAGAATAGCTATCAACCAATGAATCTATCTTCTTGGCTGCGGGTTACTGTCTGGCAGTGTTTGGTAGGCCTTGTGGCAAAAGCAAGCCTTGAGATGGGATGAAATCCAAATTTAATAGCTCTTTGAGTTAAACATACTCTAATCTTATTAAATGATTAGGGGAATTTCAGGGAATTTTAGAGGGACAAGTGAAGGAGCAGGGAGTAAGGCTCAGTAGCTGGACGAATTTCTGAGGAAACCTGTCCTACTGCAGAAAAGGAAGCAAGGGGTGGAGAGCAAATTCCTCCTTGTGCTGGCTGCAACGGCAGCATACTCGTGTTGGGCAGTGAAATGCTTAGATGTGCCCAAGCTGAGTGTGTCCTCCTTGGGCATCCAGTCTGTTTAGAGAGGGAGGCTGGGGTGTGCCCTGGTCAAGGTTAATCCACCTCCTTTCCCATGCACAAATAAAAAACCCAATTACTTCAATGCTGGAAATGACTCTAAGAACCCTTAGGTTTCAGAATTGATTCTCACTGATTTCAAGTTTAGCCATAATGAAGTAGTCCATTGTACTTTTGTTTTTCCCATCTTCCTAAAATAAAATTTGTTTGCTAATTACAGAAAGATTTTCAGGATTGGTGAATTACATGTAGGGTTGGAAAATTAAGTGCTGGTCATTGTTGTCAATAAAACTATGAAAACCTATATCTAAGTATTATATAACAAACACTAATTTGGTGAAACGTTTCAGGAATATATGTGAGGAACAGTATTTTTCTTTCTACTTTTAGAATTAGCTTTATTAGCATTTCATTTTATTTGTGTTATTCTTTGGACTATTTAAAAATCCTTGGGAGTTAAACATGACAGGTTGTATGTGTGCATTGGAGTATGATTTACCACATTTTTCCCATGCCATGAGTATATGAATTTCTGCTTACATAAGAAAATATTTGAACATAAAAAGCAATAATTTGGAATCAGATTGTGCAAGATGAATCATGAGACAAAATCTCCTTAGAGATCCAAAAACATATTCTGGTATTCCTGCCAGAGTGTTTTCATAAAACATATTTTTCTTAAAAGGAATTGCTCAGAAGGTAATAAATAAAAATCCTCATAATAAAAGGCAACCAAAAGTTTCAACTTGATTTTGAAAAATATATATGTTATATGAAAAAAGAAATATACCTTTGACCTCATATAGATTACTCTTCCAAGGCCCTTCCTGAATCACAGTAAAAGAAAAAAACTTCTATTTTGGTGTCCCACTTCTTTTGTTAGTTTAATATAAATAGAATTATTGAATAGTGGAATAAAGTAATCTACAGTCTTCGTGCTAATATTTTTTCATTTTTTTTTAAAGTCAAACCTATCCAAATTCCCAGGTCCCTTATGGTCAGTGTGAACATCATGGGCTGCAAGTTATCACCTCTTTTTCTTTCTTACATTGTACTCCTGTGCTAAAATCATCAGCCTATCTTCAACTGCCAACCAGTTTCTGTGGGAAATGCTGCTTGAAGTTTCTGCTCCCGTGTAAGTCTCACCAGGATCACAAGGGAGGTACAGGGTATTGAGACTATCACGTGCCTCCAGGAAAACACTGCAAAAGGACCCCCATAAGTCTCTGATGGGACTCTTGCTAAAACTGCAATGTGTCAAAAATGAATGAGGCTATTTTCCTGAGAAAAGGAAATACTTCTTTCTTTTTCTATCCCTTCAGAATGAAGTAAGGGATGCCACATTTAAAATGTGTTTTATGTACAAAACACAAAAAGTGACTGCAGCTTTAAAAATTGTGCAACCTTACAATATAACATAGTAAGTCTGTGGCAGCTTTGAGTTGATAGAAGCATGATAGAAATGGAAACTCCAAAATTTTGTGGGATTTGCTGTTGAAGTTATCCAGAAGAGCAGTTCTCTGTAACTGGACCTATACTAGAGCCTCAGTTTATGTATAAGATTTGATGAATCTTCCAGCTAAAAAAAATAAATTTTTTAAAATTTTGTCAAAACATTCAAATTTACATTTTGAAATCAGGGTTTTTTAAAAAAAAATTAAAGCAATTATCCATTTGACAATGTTTGACAGTTCATAATTTAAAGGAAAAAATAATCTCGTAGTTGAGTATTTCCTTTAAAAAATTGATAGTCCCAGCTAGGATACACAGGCTCATTTCTTGCTTGTGGGAAAAGCTTAATGCTTCAATTTTTCAGTTCATCTTTTTGAGATTGTAAGCATTCTAGAAATACAGGAAATCTGTTTTCCACTCCTGCATGCAGACACACAAACCTGTGGCCACACAAAACATTATTTATTGAAAAAAAAAGACACTATATTAGTATAGTATTGTTTTAACAATGTATGTGCAAATACCTTCATGATATTAGGGAATTAACTGTTAGTATGTAAGAGTTAGGAGCTAAGAAAAAGCTGCTTAGCAAACATGCTGGGTTATCAACTTAAATGGAAGTCCCTATTGTTCACCTTTCTGTAGAAGTGCTACATATGGAGCACATTGAAAAGTTCTCAAACAAAAACTTAACCCAAAAGTCCTTCCAATTCCTCTTGCACGGTTTGTTTGTGCAGGTATTCTGAGGGGGTTGGAGGGTGGTGTTGTACAATAATTGTATTGATCTTCAGTTCTATTATTTTCATTGTACTGTCCATGACCATATGTCCCCCAAATAATTTTGGATCTACTGGCTTACTTCAGGTAAGTTTGCTAGAGGAGTTAGGTAGCAGAAAGGGCAGAGACCTTGTCAATGTCCCCACACAGGAAGGGGCACTGGTGTGAGCTTTCCCGTAGTACACATCAGAAAATTCACAGGGTACAGAAGCCACCAGAATCATTAAAATTGCAGGGAAAAGAAGGATTTGGAGTTTACATCTTCCTCAGCCACTATTTCAACTTTACACATACAAAAAAAAAAAGTGTATAAATTATCTCTAACACTCATAAGCTTCTGGTTTCAACCAACCCGTCCTTCTCATTTTTTTCTCTCCCCATGCCAGTCTCCTATAAATATAAAACCTGTTTTCAAGCAAGCCGATTCAGAAGTAAAATCTTCCAATGACCTGGAAAGAATAGGGATGCCACATAGGGAATATGATGCAACAAAAACTGATGCAGCAAAGTGCTGTGTGGTGGGAAGGTGGCTGCTTGGAGGGCACAGCAGAGGGCTGACCATCATTCAGCATTGCAGACTGCCCTGGGACACTGAGCTGGCTGCAAGTGTCTTCATGCCAGCAGGCAGCCTAAAGCTGAATAAGTGGCCTGGGAATGGCTGTATCCGCTTTTAGATACGTTTTCCTCATTTCAGAGATTGTATTATGAAGCCAGAGGGAGTGCTTCAGGCAGAATATATAAATTAACTGGTTACTGAACTGTGTAGGAGGGACTGAAGTCCTGAAAAGGGAAGCTTACAATAAAACCTCTGTCTGTGTGCTGCAAAAAGGCGTTCAAGTTGCCCAGGTCAAACCTCACACACTATTTCCAGCAGACGAAAGTGGTGGCCTAGAACAGCTCAGGAGACTGAACTGGTGAAAACAGAATCTTGGCTCACCACACTGTTTTTCAACAACTGCGTTAATTTAAGATTTCCAGCAGACATGGGTGGAAGATTCAGGATGCGAATTGAAAGACACTTTCAAACTATCCCAGAGTTTGGAAGTGGAGTTTGGCTGTAAGTCCATTATAAAAAAGCAATTTTGTAGAACTCGAATTCTGTTCAAGTTATCAAGTGTTCTCCAAAATTTAGAGGAACTGGATCAAGCCTTCTCACTATGGTCCATCTCTAATTTTCACAAAGTATCCTAAACCTCTAAATCCTGTATTCTAAATCCCCCTTCTGTCCTACTTTACTTCCTGACTTTAATTTGACTATATTTCCTTTCTTATTCTTTTCTGTTTAAAAATGTCAGTCAGGGTTTTACCAGGAAGTTTTATTACTTTGGAATGCATTAAGTTTTGTTTATCTGGTCTTCTTTCTCTGAGTCCCCTCCCTACCTCCCCATCCCTACCTCCCCTTCCCCTCCCCAATCTGTTAAACGAATTTATTTTGTTCTTCAACTGCAGTTCCAAGGAATAAGCAGCAGTAGCTTGTAGTCACATCATACTATCTTCTCATAGCTAGACACAGTGAAATACTGTTTGTGCTCTACAGTACCAAGAAGTTTGGGTGTTTTTTAATATCAAAGCATCTAAGCGCATTCATGTTGCAGTTGGAGTAATTTTGAACTGTTTCTCCTGCAAAATTTTTAGTTCCAATTACAATATGGAATTATATGTGGATATATGGATGATAGAAAAAAAGCTATGACAAAAACATTCTAAAGCAGTATCCACGGCAAGTGGAATTTTCACCAGTATTTAGTAGCTCACCTTTGTATGTGTACAGAATGTATGTTTATAATGGAGCTTGGTTCATTAATTGATGTTTTTATTATCTATAAAAGCAATGAGTCACCTCATCTGCATGTTAGAAAAATACTAATCTATTTAATCCAGTACATAGTTTTTAGCAGGAGTCTAAGCAGTGTGAAGACACAGGTCTGTGTCTTCAATAGAAATGTCAGATAATACATCTTTACACTTTTACACAATGGCTCTAAACACAAAAACCAGTAGAGAAAAATTTAGAGCCTCTTTTAGAATTATCTATAGGGAACAAAAGCTGTGTCTGAACAACCTTCATGGGCACAACTAGCAATATAGAAGTAAAATTAGTTTGAAGTTGCTTTTACTTAGCCATACAACAGTGACAAATTCAATACTAATATACTAATGTATATCTGTATGGGGAATGGACTCTTTCTCCTGGAATAAGGCAAAAAAACCTAGAGTACTTCTTGTCAAGCTATTGAGATAGATCTATTTATTTAAATGTAAATGCACCATCTTTAACTCTAGGTGCCAGAAAAGTTTAAAGTATGTTCTTTGACACAAATAAAGCGGTGACAGTTTAAATATAAAGAAATGAAAAAAAAAATTTTTAAAAATTCTGGGAAGGTGAAGAACAAAGAAAAATATGTATCTTTGTCATCTTAGTATTGCTTTTTTATTTGCTTGCAATAACATTTATCAGGTTTATAGAGGTTTTGATAATGCTTGTACAGTCCTTAACACAGCCATCAAAATTTGCTTGGGATCTTCCAAGTTCAGCAGTATGAATATATGCATAAAGCTTTCCTCTGAAAACAAAAGATACTAATAAGTTTGCATATTCAATTACTCAAATGGTAGGAAGTTGCATTCTTTAAGGCTGTCAGCATGAACTTGGGTCAGTGCCTTATACATCTATGTTGAAAAATATTTACTCAATCACACAGCCCTCTGTTTCGCTTTTTCTGCATAACCTTTTCAGTGTTTATTGATAAATACTATTCTTGAAGTTTCCGATTAATCACAATTGATACTTTTTGTTGTTCAAAGTAATTTCATGCATTCAGACTGTTTCAAATACTGCATTGTTAATTTCCTCAAAAGTGCATTTTTAAAAATAATTCTCATCAGTGCATTTTCAAATTGTGTCAATAATTCTTTCCTCACCATACCAGTGAAACAAAGGAAGTGTTTGCATCCTAGAAACCAATGTGCAGAGAAATTAAGCTAAATGTAGCCATTCATTTTTGGGAAATCTGAGATGTCTAGGACCTGATTTCTTTTCCAATACTATGAATTAGCTTGATCAATGCAACAGAATGTCTGTATTTACATCTGGCCAGCACCTATGTAATTTAAAAATCAGGTTTCAAAGTAGGCATCAAGAAAATTAGTTAAGCAGAACTATCCATGTATGATACACTATGTGTCTATCTCTGACAAGTTACATGTAAAAAGCTCACATGATAATTCAAAGCCCATAATTTGAGAGTCTTTTCATGGCGATCAGAAAGCCTTGGAGCTATAGCAAGAAAGGTTACTAAACTTGTATCTTGTCAAACATGACTTAAACAATTTATTTCTGCTTCCCCCTAAAAATGGCACTCTTGGAAATAGTCAAGCCCATTTTATTGAAATTAGAGATAACATATAATTCACTCCACAAAAGAAAACAATAAACATTCAAGCAATAATAATTTGTCAGTGTCAGAAGTGAAGAAAAGTGGGATTGTCCAAAAGGCTCCAGTGAACAGTTGCTAGCAGGAGAGCTGATTGCAATGCCTGCAATAATATACATCTCAGAAGTCACCTAACTCAATAGCAATAATGAGAGTAAAAAGATCAGTAAATTATATTGCAAATACAAAAAGAATTAGAAGGGATGCTATACTTCTTTCTTTTCCCTGTGTTTGGACAGGAATGACTAGATTGACTATTGAGACAAGTCCTGCATTTTTGTGTAGGCCTGCAAAACATCTCTGCCAGTGGATAATTGATCTGCTCACAGGGATTATAGCACTTATAACAGAGCCATTTGAGGATAGCAGGTCAGCAAGTTGATTCCTTGAAGGCTACTCAGACTAAAAGTTTGCTTCAGGTCTGAGAAGTTTGCTAGAAGGAAAATACCGTGGGAAAAAACTACATTTATTTGCTTCCTTTTACTTTTATATCACATAGTCTTCATTCCCAAATATAGTTGCACTGAGCTTCAAGGGTTGGCAAATAGAAACAAAATGCCAAACCCCAAATAAAGTTATATTCTTTCTTCTTCATATCTCACCTGGCATTGGCAAGAGTTTCTCTGGCTGACTCACACTTGTACAGAGCCTGTGCTTGAGATGATGCACAAGTGCCTGCTATGAAAAGGTGGATTGAAAATCCAGTTGTGGGTAGGAAGATTCAAATATGTTTTATCCTCCCTTTCCTGCTTAGAAATTTGGGGAGCCAAAAACAATGAAAAACAATGTTAACTCATATTGGCCTCTTCCATCTGCTAGCAAAGCTCACCCACAAAGTGGACCTGATGCTGCTTTAATTCTTGGTCTTAAGTAGTTTAATTGACTATTATAGAAAACTTGAAGGAAGAAGGGAGACATTCCTGTTGCCTAGACTTTTGTTTCAGCGGAGAAATTGAGCTGATTAACTTGCTGGTTTCCCTTTTCATACCCCTCGGCAGACATTCAAACAGCAAGGACAGAGTTGGGGCTGCTTTGGCAATGTTCTCCATGTCTCTGTGTTTAGCTACAAACTTCATTGAAAACCTGCTGTCAACAGTAGTTTACCATGTAACACTGAATTTCTAATGCAAAGACAACTTTGGAAGAAAAGCCACATTTTTCTTCAATGGACAAGGTAATCTTTGGGTAGAAAAAGCTGGATTCGAAAAGGCTGGGATTTGAGAATAGTGACATCCTTAGAAAAGACTGTCTAGGAACAAACCCATGTATGCTCCTGATCCAAACGGAAAAAAATATGTAACTAAAAAGTCATTAGAAGAAAATACAGTTTTGACTTGCTGAGGAGAGGGATCTAAGAATCAGACTGTTTCATTTAAAAGAGTTAGCTTGAAGGTAGGATTACTTTTACTGCCTGAAGTCCTGAACTAGAAAGCCTTTAACAATATTAAGAACTTCGAGCATGTAATGTCAGGGTTCTAATTACCTCTTAAAAAATAAGCCAAACTCCCCAGGCAAATAAGTGAAAAAGAAAACAAATCCCACAAAAGAATAAGCCTTCTTTCTTTTCTTTTTTTCTTGGTCTTTTTTTTAATCCAGTCTGAACTCATCTGTTATCATGACTGCATTTGTTACAAAGTTTGAAAGGATTTTCCTAGAAATCTCACAAATTATAATAATTCCATGGTGTTAGAATTCTTGGAGTTGCTTAAATTCCTCCAGTCCCCAATTTTTAAAAAGAGTATTTAATGTGGAAGGAGGCACAAGAAGAGTATCCTGTTCCAAGTACTGAAGAAAGACAGAACAGTAGTTCTCTTTGCTACAGGTAGCTCATACAAGTAGCACCCTGTTATGCAGTGACAACCCAAAATAACACAGCTGAAAGTTGCTTTGCTGCATAATTTGTTATGTGGGACACTTTATATAGCATATAGTTACAGAGGTGGACCCTTCAGACTCAGAGTTACCATCTACAACTTGGTTCTGTGGTGCTATACAGCAGTTTGCTAGAGCCTGTCAGAAAATGAAGTTTATTTAACCCAGTTTGAAACCACCAGGCCATCCCTGGCTACATCTAGGCTTACACTCCTGGGAGGCCATAGTAACTGCCTGGAGTTTCCCAACAGCAGCTAACAAAACCGGCCTCCAATGTTGTCCAGTACATTTTTTATCCTCCAAATATGAGGATAAAGCTTCTATGAAGCTAAGACATTATTTCTAAGTTAAGGTATCATAACATGACCCACCCTGGCCAGAACAGAGTTCAGCTGCAGGTGTAGGTGTGGGATGTATTTTGTAAGTGTGTCTCACTGTGAAGGTCTGAATTTATAATGGACCCAAAGAGAACTTTATGTCTCTAAATCAAATGCATACTTTCTTCATACAGAGCAAATCCAACAACTGAAGATTAATGAGCAGATTTTCACAAGAAGTATTGTAATTCTGAATTTCTAACCATTAAGTATAATCATGAAAGAATGTCTGACTAAATAAACAAGTAACATCTATGATTTTATATGCCTGACTCTGCATGTTTTAGTGGGTTTTGGCAGGTGTAGGATTACCTGTGACCATGATAAATAGTGATTAAAAAAACAATTAGAAATTAATAAAAATAAGTAAGGCATGTGGACATTATGTCATCTTCATTTAATGCTCTCAGGAAAGAGGGAACTTTGGGGACTTTGTAATATCTCTTTTCAACTGTGTCATGCAACACAGGAAGTTAAAATGTAGAATGCGAGATTTATTTGAAAGTCTTATCACAAAGTTTGAAGCTAAAAATGCATAGTTAACCTTAAATCTGAAGGTTTTCTTCTTCTTAATTTATATTACAGACTTTTTAAAAAATCTATATTCACTTCTATTACTTTTTAATACACAGTCACAATAGTTGACTACTGCAGGTTTGATCCTGCTGTGCATGCTGCTGGATGTGTTTATTTACTATGATAAGCAAATCTAACAAAGCTGTCAGGTCACTGATTTATGGTAGTGATCAGCTTGATAGTTTCATTTTCTTTGTACATGGGGAGGCACTGCCTGCACAACATCAGCTGCTTGCAAATTAATTCCTGCCTGCACCCTTTTGCCTAGGGCTTAATGTCCCTCCCACCCCTAACCTCAATGCAAAAGAAGATTTCTTGTAAAGTGGATTCAATTGCAGCATGACTCCTGCTTCTCCAGTCCCACTGCAGATGATCAGAGAGTGAGGGAGCACATGGTTAGAGAATAGATCCATCTGTCCTGATGACAGATGTGTTGTGTGAGTCTTTGAAAACCATGTCAACTACTTGTTCTTCCCCAAGCTCAAGGGGAGAGTGCATGGGCAGAATTCACAACCCATATGCTGAACCCAAACTGGGCTGTTTTAGAAAAGAAGTTGAGAAGTTGTACAAAACCATCAAAATGAAGTTATGTTCTCCTTGGAAACATTTTTTACACTTGGAATAGAAGGTAATTGGGTAATTGGTAATTGGGTCTCACATGGCTAAGAGCCTAGGTTTATGCTTATAGAATGTTCTTTTAACAGTGTATTTTTGTAGTTTTTGATTCATATTTTGTGAATACATGTTGGTTTAAGCAGAGTCTCCAGAATATTTAACTGGCAAAAGAACCTATATTTGCAAAGTTACTTAGGGATGACCAGTTCAGGATGGATCTGATTCACCATAAGTGCAAAGAAGTATTGGTAGGAGCTCAGGTTTCCTCAGTACTCTCATAAATGAAATACTATTGTGTTGGTGAAGGGCCGTGTGAGGACCTAGGAAATAGTTTCTCATAACAGACATGAGCAAAAACAGTCAATTCCTTCTATTCATTCATAACTTTTCCCTTGTACTTTTAATGATGCAGTTAAAGTGAGACCCTATACTGAGCAACTCTCACTTCAGAGTCATCAAAAAAAAGCACACAGTCTCTTTCAACCATTCCTTAACTGTTTCACTGTTCTATACTTCGTGTAGCTGTAAGAAATTACTTGGTTTCCATTTGTTCTCTATCCTAACTCATAGTTCAAGGTTTTTATATATAATTCTCCTGGCCAAGCACAGATTGCATACTGTTACACAATGCTCCAGTGACGTAGTAGTGGGATTTTTCCAGCATTGCTGAATGGGTCATTGTTAACATTTGAGGGGCAATCTGCAGCAACTCTTGAACAGTTGGGTTATAATATTATCAATACTACCTCAGTATGCCATCTTGATATTTCATGAGTTCTGCTCATTTTTTTAAGTCGAACATCTACTCTAGTGAGGTTATAAGTTTCTTCTTAATTTTCGTTCCATGAATCGCTGAAACAAGCCTCAACTTGGTATGAATGTTCTACCTGCCACTTACAAAGACGTAATTGGCACTGTTTCAGCAGTTAAGCTCAAAGGTTTAGCTGGAACATTTCACCACACTCAACAAAACCCATCTGGCTTCCAAGTTTCAAAACTTGTTAGCCAGTGATTTTGGAAGGTACTGAGTAAGTAAGAATTATCTAGCTTCACTATAGCCTCTAATGATTCCTTGATCTGCCAGCTATAGCAGTCTGTGTAAATTTCTGGACTTTTCAGTTTTCTTTCAGAAAATTTTACCCTTAAGGGAGGGACTCTTCAGTTTGACTTTATAAAAATTTCCTGTTTTGATTAAGCTTCATTTTACCCATCATAACTAGTATCTCAGTTTACAACTTCTAACTCAGAAGATCTTTGACTAATCATTCCAATTCTCATTTCTTCTCTTTTGTGAGCACTTTTTGAATTAGGTGGAAATAAAGTGAAAGTAAAATTTTTCACTCTGCTTCAAATAATTTTTTTTTTCCTGCAAAGGACCTACCAGCCTGCAGACTTTCCTTTTACATTCAAGAAAAACAAATGTGAGATGAACGAAGGACTACATGAATTGTAGCTGTGAAAATAACAGCAGTGAAAGTCAAGACAAATTATTATGTTTTCTACTTGTTTGAACAACCATGGTTTGCCTACACTGGACTACTCTTGTTTTTTCACTAATTGCCTTCAATTACCTGAATGCCAGTTTACTCAAGGCAATTAACACATCTCTAAAAGCTAGTTTGGGTAGATATATTTCAGCATGAGAATTCCTATGTTCCAACTGAGTGATGTCCAAGGAAAAGAAGCATGAGTTTCTTGAAAATATCTAGTCTGGCTTAAAAATTAAATATTTTTTTAATATAAAGGAGTTGATAAGCAGTAAGTTAAAACCTCCATGAAGAAAAACAGGTTTAAAAACCTCCCAAAGCTCAGACCCTTGAGCATGTCTCATTTTAGACGAAGGGCTCACAGTCAGAGTGGTGGAGAAAGAAAGCACAAAATTAATAAAAGTCACTGAAATGTAGCCATAGTTAGATATAAAAACCTGGCTACATTCGGTATAGTGTTGTATATGCTTATGAAGAGGGACCATGATTGGTGCATACAAAGGTCTTTGATATCAGGTCAGTGCTATTGAGACTTAAGAAAAGAGATCTATCTGCCTGCTTGATAGGGCTAGAGTCTGTCCTGTGCAGTGTAAGCCCAAGACAATTTGTGAAGCAGAGAAAGAGATAAAAATGTTTGGTTTTTTTAAAATACAATTGGCAAGGTGAGATTATTCCATGCAGAAGGAACATATTCCATATGTGGAGAGTGACAATTTAAGGCTAAACTATGGAACTGAACTTTTCTTTATAAAAGCAAATTAAAAGCAGCAAATGGCTTAGTCAGCAAACCACAGTTACTTGTTCCAGAAAGGGGAGTTGAGTAGAATTTAATCAAGTTAACCACAGCCTTGGACACCTGATCACAGGAGTCCAGAAACTGTAAAAATCACTGTTCCAAAACAGAATCATTGACTTGTGATCAATGGAGCACTATTCAAACCCTAGCTTATCTACCTCTGAAAATGCTAGCTGAAAAAAAGTCCTCCTACATTTTCAAACAGAGAAACTGAACATGCACTGTAGATGACAGGCCTATGGGAAGTTTTTGGTGTCCTTTAGAGGAAGTATGCCTGCAATTCGTTTGCTCTGTATACCAGTTAACACAAGCTACTGGTTCCATTCATGCTGTCTGTATGTTAAAGGCTTTTTGGACTTTGGTTTCTTTTATGATATCTAAATTTCTGTGATTTTTTTTTCCTTGAGCTATGGTTGTTTTGCTTCATATCATTGAATTAAACAATCAGTAGGCAGGTTAGTCAGAAGGATGTCATAATACTTTTATGAAGCTCAATATGAGACAGTTTGGACTTCAAGAATATCTGTTTCTCTGTGGGTCAGTTATGATGCTTAGTTCGGGATACATCAAAGTAGATCTTGTGCCAGGTCCTTTTCACCTGATCTTGTAAAGTCAGAGGTAGATTTTGTTTGAGGTTTCAGGGAAATTCCTGCTCCAAGTTTACAGCATAAAAAAGTCAGAGCTTTATTAAAGTGGCCTCCTTCCCTCACCCCTCCATCTTTCCCCCCTTATGGAAAGAAAGCATCCTTCTGCTGCTTGATTGACGTTGCAGTCCTGGAGGGCAGCCTACACTGCTTGAACATGATCCTCACAGTGCGGGGATGCATGCTAGATTTCTTCCCAGTTATGCAACACGTTGATTGTGCGCCAAAGCTGAATAATTGTCATTCACAGGGCCACAGAGGAAAACTGTGAAGTGTGAGGACTAATCTGGGGGCCACAGGGAGGCTAATTCAGACACTAGGCCTCTGTGGAACACCCAGAAGGTGCCCGGGCAGACTAACAGAGACATCAGCTGAGCTCAGCCCTTCTTGTTTCTTTCCACAGGGTTTCCTTTTTCTACCACTCTCCTCTCTTTGAAATAAGTGAAAATTACTTTACAGGTTAGGTGCCAAAGGTCACTGGGTTTGCATTCAGTTGTACTTTCTACAGCCTGTTCAGGCCACTGTAAGGCACTACTGGTAGAATTCTTTGTTTTCTTTCTTGAATCATTACCTGACTAATGACTTTATAGGTATTAACATTTAGGAACTATAAATACATCAGTAAAATGAACAGCATGTTTAGCATCATGTAAGAAAAGAAGTGCCACTTACAAAAGGATGGAATGATTTCCCTGTCTAATCAACTCTCCAATGACAAACCCTAATTGGTAGCTCACTGAACCCAAAAGAGGTTGTCCACTCATAAGTTGGGGATAGTCTCTCTGGACTGCCAGGGTGGTACTGGGGCAGATTGCTCTTGATCTGAAGAAATTATAACAGTTATCATTCAGAAATCACTTAGATGTATTACACTCAGAAAAAATTTACACTCATCAGGCCGAAGTCCTACAACAGATCTGGACCTTTTGCTGTAGACAGAGGAAGAAAGGGTCTGGAAAGCAACTGCAAACATCCAGCCACATCACCAAGGAACTCTTTGCTGGCACACACGTTGGCTCCCAGCATTGCACATCCTGCCTCTCTTTCCAAACCCTCATCACCATGGGATGTATGGTCTTGAGAAATTCAGCAGCTCCCAAGAAGACTGCATTATTTATGCCACTATTTGAAAAAGTGCACTAGAATAACAAGACTAAAAACATCAATAAAATTAGATAAGCAAGATATTTTTTACTTTCCATGAATGTAAAGTAGTAAGATGAAAGAATACTGACAAGAAACCAAAAAAAGCTGACTAGAACTAACCTTCGGAAAAAAGGCTCAAAATAAATTATCAAGTGAACATTTGTAGCTGGAGGAAACATCATATTTTGTTATTACTGGGACTTTGTGGGGTCTTTTCTCCCGCAGAAGGAGGAGAAGGAAGGCTAGAGTTTTTTAAATACCCAAATGAAAGGAGTAAATTGAATGTATCTGTCTTAGTGTCAACTTTCTTATGCCCCAGATCATGTCACTGATACCACCATTAATTCCCTCATCTGGTGATTTTTTTGTTGGAATGTGTCAAAGTCTGCATTATTTTGTTGTTAAATGTCATGGGATTAGAGCAAATTATGTAAGTCACCAGGTTTCTTAGAGATGCATTTTTGCAAATTTTCTTTGGTCACAAAATGAATTGAGTTATATGTTCTCTAAGACAAAAAGGTAGGACCCTTCTTTCAAACACAGAAAAGAGAATTTTATTTACAGCCTTTCAAGTAACACCACAGGGTGTTCCTCTATGAAACAAGGCTAAAATTAGTTACCTCCTTTGCTGTATTCATTTGGGTTAACTACATATATCTGTGACAGTATATGAAGACTGAGGTTTTTTGACCTGTATATGAAAGACAAACATGAATTTACCTGAGGGGAAACTCATAACTATTTCCTCTGTAATCCCCTGCCTACTAGGTCATTGGCTAGTTGTGACATCCCAGCTGCTCTTTGGTACCATGGTTTGCTCTAGCTGGTTTAACACTATGCTGCAACCTTCGGCTGTGTGTGCCCCCACTGACATCCTGACCTTGAAAAGAGATTAATTTAGTTGGCTCCCTCAGCTTTCTTGGTTTTAAGACTGTCTCAGCAAATTTATGCTGTCAGCTTGGGCACTTGCTTGTTGTGAGGCATGCTCTTTAAAGAGCAGGACAACATAATGCAACTGTAGAAGGAAAAATATCTTAAGGGATTTTTGACAATTGGTTATTGTTCTTTTAGAAATCAGAGAACTATTTTAATTACTTTCATTCCATATCCTAGATGTTATGTCTCAAACCGAGGAATGAGAAAGCTTTAAATTTTTACTAATCTCTCTCAAGAAAATATTCTTTTAATTTTCCTAATGAGATAGTATCAAAAATAAGTTATTTTTGGTCTATGAAGTCTTGGAGATAATAGAAATCCATTTTCTCTTTCGGGAACAGAATTCAGTACCTACATATTGATGTGCCTTTCTTGCTTATCTGGCCTGTCCAGAGACAGATGTTCTGGGTTTTCTTCTGCTTTTCTGGAATTTGCCTCATTGCTAAGAAAGATGAGGTTCACTTAAGATGGCCTGAAAGACAGGGAAGTTAACATTCTTTTCCCACAAAGTTACCAGAGGGAAATCATAAAAGTGTAAACATCCAAATTTTTGTGAAACTGTGCATTTATTTCCCACAGAAAGGGAAATTTCCAAGCAGTTGTCCCTGATTTCTTTCTGCCATAATTTCTATTAAATTTTGGCCTAAGTCAAAGAACTTACTTTTATTCCCTTGATGATATCCAGCCATGGAGGTCTTCATCATCCACCATCAGAAATGATTATGTCCATCATGAATTTCTTGGCAATTTGTTCCCACTGAAGATATATTGCTGTTTCTGTTTTGTTAAGGAGGTAGTGCCTCTTCCTGCGTTTTTACATACTTGCTGGTGCAAACTACTGTAATCAAAGGAAGAATCCATATTTAACACATGGATAAAACCCTGCCTTTTACTCTCAAGAGTTTTGTAGAGAATAAAGATGTCACCAGTTGAAATGAGTTGATACACAGTTGTCTTCTGCACCCTGAGCATGAGGAATTCACTGTGCCTTAGCAGTAATCAGGCCCTAAAAAAGAAAGTTATACTTGCTGAATTTGTTTTTGACCCTGTCCAATTGTATTTTTGCTCCTGGAACTCCAGGGATATTGTTCTACCATTGTCTTTTGTCCATCTGACAGCTTTGTGGAGCCGGAAGGTAGCATTACTCAAATTGGAAAGAATCATAATTTAATTCCTGCATTTCTGCAAGAAAAGAAAAACAGCCCATTCTGACTGTGAGGTGCAGGGAGTTGGAGGAGCACATTCAGTCAGTTCCCAAACTCAGCTGGAGGCAACTCTAGTAATCAAGACTTTCTGGGATGTATGAACACTCTCCTCTGCAGTAACCCTTCGTTTTACATTCCTATCTTTTTGACCCATCTGTCTTTCTCTGTACAACTCCTGCACTACTCAGTTTTTAAACTCACACATTTTCCTTCATATTCTCCTTACTTGTTCTCAGAGTCACATAGTCCACTCTGTCCTCTCTGCTGAACTGCCTGATGTCTTCTGGTGAGTGAAAGACAAGCTTTTGTTTCCTAAGATTTATGCTGATAGATTCATGCCACTGCACAGAAATGAAATGCCATTCTGGCTGTCTCTGTTCTTCCACACAAATATAAATAGCATGTATTTCTTTCTTCACTGTCTAATGGAAAGTAATTTCCTGTTAAAGATGTGAGGAATTCTTGTTTACACTCCTTGCTTCCTTCATGCAGGGAGAAGAAAAGCTTTCTTACTTTGTTCCTCTTTTCAGAACCCCAAGGTTTATTGGAAGGTTTCACTTCTGGTTCAAGTCTCTGCTTCCTTACACAGACTGTCATGAACATCTCTATGTATTATAAGGTTTTTTGCTTGCTTTATCTTAGAGAAATCATATGGTTAAGGATTTCTGATTGTTGATTTCTTATGAACAATAATGGAAAGAAATTGTTGATTTCTCTTGAACTGTAGTTCTTATTTCATGGTTCCTTTATACACAGCTGAATGATTCCACACTTCTATCTGGAGATAAAAAGCAATTGCAAATACAAGGAGTATTCCATGCCATGCCCTCTTATTGATTTTTCCCATGCATGTTACTATTTCTTCTCTTGAAACCCATACCATATAACAGACAGTGGAAATGAAGAATCTTTCCCCTAGATCTCAAGGATTCATTCTTCCTCTTCCTATCACTGTTTCAATTAGCATTGGCAACTGTTGTAAAAGGTTACGGCTGAGGGAGGTTTGTGTTTTCTTTGCCTATTTTTTAAACACTTTACTGTGCATAGGGTTTGCTTTCCCAGGAACACTGGGATGTTGCAGTTTTGACATTCAAAGTGACCTTGAGCTATAGTTTCAGATGTTTTGCCTGCAAGTAGAAAAAAAGTAGACCATTTAGGTTCATCTCTGTAACAGAGCAGCCAGTGCAAATGTGTGTGCGTGATGTGGTGTTTTGGTTTAGCGTTTGGATTGAGTTTATTTGGTATATAATTTGTGTATATGAGAAAGTAAAATTGTAGTAAGGTAGAAAATGCCATTGTGGTAGTGTATCTGTATCTAGCTTGGAAGAAAAAAAAAAAAAAACATTATCTCAGTATTGCTGTGACACTGGGGGCAAAGCTATTGTTGGATATAGTTTGAATTATTCTGGAGAGTGTAAAAACAGCTGACAAAATATCCAAAGTTAGTATCTTGCATTACATAATTAAGTGCTTTGATAGCCCAAGGCTTTTAATAATGTTAAACATAAGCCGTTGGGAAGTGAGACACTGAATTTCAAGTCAGGTGAAGAATTAAAAAATGCCTTTTGTTACATTCATTGATGTATTTATATGAACTACTCAGATGGCTATGACTGACACAACTGTCTCCTACTTTCCAAAAGCCATTTGAACCTATTTATTCCTATTTGCCGAACAAGGAAATAAAGATTTAATTTTTCCTCAATCTGTTGAAATAAATAGTACTTGCTGACCCAAGCATTTCTTCTGGATCTGTACATGTGAATCCTGTCAGAGATGATAGTTATTTTAAAGTGAAGGAATAGAGTTCTTAATATGTCTTTGATTGCTATATTTTCTGACAAGTCAACTTTACATCTATGATGGTATTCCTTTCTTGACAAGTAGTGTTTATAGGTAGCTTTGATTGGTAACTCCCACTTCCACAACCTTCTCAAGATGAGTTGGTTCTAAGCTACCTTGGCCAAGTTGCAGTTTTCACGTGCTTTAGGGGCTGGCAGTAGAATATCCAGCACCAATTTAGATTCAGACCAGTTGGTATGCAGATTAATCTATTGTTTCAGAGACACTTGACATTATTTCTTGCCCTAAAACATAATTCAGGTAAACCCTGTCACAGGTAACCTTTAACATTTTTTCTTTGATTTCAATAAAAAAAGCTAACATTTCTATTCCAAGCTGCTACCTAGTTGTGAAAAGAAAAAGCTTCTGGGGATGACCCTCTGGGGTATAAGAATTCCCAGAAGCTGCTTACCCACAGGAGACCTCCTCTTGATATATATATATTCAGAATCGTAGAATTATGTGAGTCAGCAGTCACACTCCCCAGAACTGTCCAGACAGTTTTTGGATGTTTCTACAGATGGAGACTCAATCACTTCTGTGGGTAGCCTGGACCAGTACTCAGTCACTCCCCCTTACAGTGAAAAAGGGGTTCCTGATCTTCAGGTAATCTCCCAGTTTTCAATTTGTGCATGCTGTCTCTTCTCCCATCATGGAATACCACTGAAAACAGCCTTGCTGTGTCTTCTGAGGTTCACTGCTTGCTGCTGACCTCCAGACACATTTCATACCTCTGATCACCACTCTTTGGGCCTTAATGTTCAGTGAGTTCTGAGCCTAATTTACTGTTTTCTCACCCAGCCTATTCTTCATCAGTTTCCATATGAAGATCTTATGGGATACAATGTCAAAATGCTCTCCTGACAGGTTGGCAATGTCTACTGCTCTCCCCTCAACAGCCAATATATTCAGTTTATTGGAGAAGGTTATCAGGTTGATCAAGTATGATTTCCCCTTTGTAAATTCATACTGACTACTCCCAATTGCCTTCTTGTTCTCCATGTGCCTGAAAAGCATTTCCAGCATTTATTGTTCCATGACCTTACAAAGTACTGAGGTAAGGCTGAACAGCCTGTAGTTCCCTGGGTCTTCCTTCTTGTCCTTTTTAAAAACAGGACTGATACTTTCTTTCCACCAGTCACCAGGCACTTTTCCTAGTTGCCAATCGTTCAAACGTAATCAGTAGTGTCCTTACATCTCACGACAAAAGATGTTATTACAACCCCATCTCCTTCAGCACTAGTGGGTGCATCATATTGGTGTGCATGGATTAACGTAAGTACAATTTGCTTAAGTGCTCTCCAACCTGATCTTCATCCACCAATAGCACATCTTCCTTGCTCCAGACTTTTTCCCTGGACTCTGGGGCCTGGGATCCCTGCCTGCAAAGTCTTTGATGAAGACTGAGGCAAAGGTGGCACTTAGTACCTCAATTTTTTCTAAGTCCTGTGTCTCTTTTCCATTCAGCATAAGGCCCACATTCTCCCTAGCCTTTTGCTGCTTGTGGACTTAAGAGAAGCAAGGGTTTGTTTTAACATCCTCTGTCCACTTCAGGTGGGCTTTGGCTTTTCTAACACTGTCTCTGCATGATTGGATACTATCTCTGTGTCCTCTCAGGTTGCTTGTCTCTACTTCCACCTTTGTGTATTTCCTTTTCATATCTAATCTTTGCCAAGAACGTCTTGTTCACCCATGCAGATGTTCTGGCATTTCTGCCAGGTTTGCTGCTTGTTGAGATAGACCACTCTTGAGCTTGAAAGGGGTGATCCTTCAATACCAATATTTGCTTGGACCTATCTCCCCTCCAGGGCCTTATGTGAAGAGGTCAAAGACTACTCTCCAGATGACCTACTACATGACCCCTAACTCAGGGTATATGCAAGTGGGTCTCACGGTTGTCTCTCATTTTGCCTCTCCCAGGCTGATCCAGCCTGCCCTGAAGCCAGAATCTAGGACTTCTACCTTTGTGCCTTGAAAAGAAGGGCCTGAATCACCATGAGGTTGTAAGTCTTACTGTCTTCCAATGCTGCTCATGTCATACAAGGACATGGGGTCACACCAGGATACTGGTTTTTACAGATCCATCCCTCAGTGAACTAACCGGCTGTGAGGGCTGATCTGTGTGTGCTGGATGAAGGAAAGGAGAAGAAAGGGGAAAGAGGAAATAAGCAGTAGAATAGTGGTATAAGTAATCCCTCACACAGGTATTGGTATTCTCAACGTCAAATAAAAAAAACCTGTTATCTTAAAGTTGGTGTTTTGTTTTGTTTTGTTTTGTTTTTTCTTTTCTCTTCCCCCCTTTTTTTGACTAGCTTGACTACTCACATTCATTTTTAAGCATCGCCTCTTTCTCTTTGGAACTATCCTGCTATAACTTTTTAATTTGTCAAAAGTCTGTCTGGATTTTGCTCACAAATCAGAATCATAATGCTTTTCTTTTCATTTTTTTCTGACTATTTTCTGTACCAGAACTAATGAAAGTCATCTTATGTGGTCTGTTTTCCTGGCACTTTAACAGAAGGACAGAAATAGCTGAAAACTGAGAAGAATATTTTCATAAGTGCTTGCTCATATATAAAGATACATAGTTTATGTTAGAAAATACACTAAACAAAGGTTCTAGAAATCCTGCTATGCTGACTCATTCAATTTCTATTAATTACTCTCAATGACAGGATTCAGATTTTAGATCTACAAGCAATGATTAGCTCAAGGATTCTAAAGCGCATAATTTTAGAAAATTCAGGGAAAACTCTGAATTCTTTCTTAAAGGATTTAGTTGATTTGAATAATATTCCTATTGTCATCTAAACAGTTGTGGGCTTATCTGAATCTAGCATCTGTTTCTTCAATTTTCAAAGTTGAACTGGAATATAATGTCTCTTTTTATTGGAAATGTCTACAGCATTGACAACAGCGTAGGGTCATGATTATTAAAATCAATCACTGTTTAATGTGAACTTTTTGCCTTTAGTGATTTAACAAACACAAATTCTATCTGATATGGAAAGAAAACTCATTGAATTAAATTAAGTTACCCAGATAATTAATTTTTACAGAATAGAATTTTATTACTGTGAGACATTCCTGTGCATTGAAATCGTGGGTGAAAACTTTGTTTCAGCTTGACAGTGTACATTAATTGGGTTCTAAGTGCTTTCTACCATACATTCAAAACAAATTTTAAATTATTTAATGGGATAGGTACTCAAAAAGCAAGTTCCTGCTCCACACATTAGGGACTATTACAAAGCACCCCGTTGTTAATGGATAATAAATGAGAGGCTGGAAGTGCTCGATTCAGATCTACTCCAAGACATCTTGTCCTGCTTTGGTCAAATCTAGGCTTCTCTTGAATGAAGATTGTTTCAAGAAAGTAGAACCAAAGTTTTCCTCTTTGGCCTACTGTCCTTTAACAACCTACAAGAGCGGACACTGTCTAACTCAATTATGTGTGACCTGGGACTGATTTAATTCAATTCCACAATGGCAGAGAACCAAGTGTTGGACACCAGCAAACCATTATTCCCACCAAAAAAATACCCTTGTGTGGCATTATTCTTTGAAGAGAAACAACATCTGATTTTGTGCTTGTGTAGCAAAGAGTCTGGCATGAATTTGGTCTGGATTCATTCAATCAATTATGTTGGCAAACTACAGAAGTTGTTGCCATTTGAGTCTTATGAAGTGAAATGTAAAGGGTAGTTAGTTCTGTACACAGGACTCAAAATCATTTTTGTTCCCTATCAAGGATCCACATGGGTTGTTCTGGGGTAAAGAGAATCTCCTCCTGAGAGTGGCATAAATATATAATATATTGATTGTGGAAAAACAGTAACAGCTATAAAAATTTAATGGATTTTATGCCCTGTATGTTCTAACTGCGAGAGAAATTTTGTACCAAATGCGAACAGAATTGCATTAGGAAGAAATAACACTGAACACACTAGCTGCAATGAACGTGCCATTGATTATAACACCATGTTTCATTTTAAATAGGAAGAGACTTGGGAGTAGTGAAACAAAGCAGTGGGAACACATCTAAGCCATTTTTAAATTAGTGGCTGGTCAAATTATACAATGGCTACTCAAATTCATGAAAAGTTGTGGATGATCAAACATCAGATGTGTTTGCATTACTAAGTTCAAAATTATATATATACTAATGCAAATTTCTAACACCTCCTTTACAAATGAAAAGGAAAGTTCTCTTTTTTTTTTAAAGGTGTTTGCACTTTCCTGGGTTTTTTTGCATTTTGGTGAAAAGCTTTGAACAACTTCTTGATGCTGTTTGCTTGAGGTTGAAAACTGATGCAGAGTTAAGTGGTAGAGGCTGTTAGTCCTGGAGGTTCCCTCAGTTAAGGAGAAAGAGGTAAGTATATGTGATACAGGGCAGGCCTTCTGGGGGGCACATGGTTGTGCTCAGACTTCCAGTTCTACAATTCAACAATCTGAGCACAATCCTAGATCTGCTCACTCAAAAAAATCATTTTAAGCATGTTCTGTCATTGACTTTGTATATGGAACTGGATGTTTTAGCAAGTACAAGCAGATTGAAACTGAGATAAGGATTTTATCCTGCATTCATTTAAATCATCACTAGTTCTCCCGAATTCATTAGTGCAGAAGCTACTTCTAGAATATGTATTAGGTGAATCAATGAATTTATAATCATTATTTAAGAAAAAGGGGAAAAAAAACCCAAACCAGATAAAAAGGTTTTCTAGGGTTTCTTTCATGCTACTTCTGCAAAGTGCTTCTCCATGATGCTACCCTTTTTATATGTGAGCTTAAACCAATAGTTAACCCTCAACACTGGACACTGGAAATGTGCGTATTAAGGGTTGATAAATGTGTGTTTCATCATTAGTTGCTTTTCACTTTCTCTTTGCATAACATTTTGAGAAGTTCTGAATTATCCAATGACTTGTGCTTTGCCGGAACAAGACCACCCACTACTGTGATATGATAGCTGCAAAGAGATTTAGTGGAAGTTGTTGCACATTGGTGAGAAATAAATGAAATATTAATGATGTCGTCTAAAGAAAGAATGTATTTAATTGGTGAAACATTTTCATCACTGCAATGAAGTGATAATAGTAAAAATAATAAACTTTAGAAATATTAGATTATTAAATAATCAATCTCACTACACTGGGCAGTGCAAGAGTTAGTGATTATGTGGTTTGACCCTCATATGGTACATCAATCATAGCAATGCTCTTTCCCTTTGCGTCCAAGTAAAACCACTACTTCCCACGCAACATGTCATTACCATCACAATAGGATCTGCTTGGTAATAGCATTTGGAAGAGATCCTTCACTTTAAAGCACTGTTTGAAATCAAAGCTCCCTTCCTGTTGCAACTTAGCTTTAAAACAGACTTCTAGTGATCCTGGCACATACAATGCTCTTTTTCTTTACCCTCCTCAGTTTTGATTCCATTCATTGCCTTTTGGCTATATTTTTTAAATGGAAAACCAGAAGAGAGGTTTTCCAGGTCTTGAAATGGTATTAAATTCTAAATTTTAGAGTGGAAAAAAGAAGAATTTTCCAACTGACATTTGCCTGTGTAATTTTGAAACCTCCATATTATGTCCTTTAATTGAAACCATCCAACAAACTGCAAAAATTTCCAACCTTTTTTCAATTGACTAACTCTAAAAAGAATTAAACTGCTAAATTCTACTTTAATACAGCTGCATTATAAAGAAGTAAGCTGCAAAAAGGAAAAATCCAGAAAACACACTAACTCCACCTGTTGCGGTAAACAGTAGCAAATGGTATTCACTTACAACCTTCACTGTTTGCCAACAAATTGTGCAAGAATTCCATCTCTTTTCCTTAATTTTAAATACTGAGTCATTAGTTGCGAAGATTTGTACCCTCTCACATATTCAAGGGCTAATGTTGCTGAAGAAGATAGTTTCCTATTATGTTTTGATATTTTGGTACTCATGGCTGCTGGTTTTTGGCTATTATCTAATCAAGAGTATTACAAGTGAACTCAGCACTATGCCATGTGGGAGGTCCACAAACATAATGGAAATAATTATCTTTCTTAATTAAAAAGGATAAATATTTCCTTCCTTTCTCATGTTACGGCTGTTTTCCAAAATAGGATAAAATCCCCACTGGGCTTTTGGGACAACCTAGCTGGAGAGAAAAATTTGTCTTTTAGGAGGAGAGAGCCTGCCTGAGGACATTCATGTTGTGCCATGTTTTAAAGCTGTGTCAGTCTGATTCCCAGCTGGAGTTGGATACTACAGGTCAATGACCTCTTCTGAGAAGAAATAAATGGCCTAAGATAGTAGAAGCTGCTGTAATTTTCACAGCTATGTGTTAGAACTGCACAGTCAGCTTATTAATGGAATTTGAATTTGTCTGGTCACCTGCCACTGGCCTGTCTTCTTCACATAGTGATTACTGAATTTTCATGGGTTTGTGTGTTCTATTTTTGTTTTTGCTGGGATTTGTTTGGCTGGGGTTTTGTGTTGGTGGGTCTTTTCATTTAAAAAACCAAAATTCCTCCACATTGTTATCCAGGTTAGTGGGTGCTGCAATAGGCTAATACAGTTGGTGAAAGCACATACTTCTATATCTAGTGATAACAAAGTTGTACACCAGGACGAGAGTCTATACCTGCAGACTAAAAAGGATACAAGCACAAAAGTCATATCAGGTTGTGTTTATTGCTACATTCATAGCTATTGCTGCTTTCATAACTGTGTATTAATGGGCCTGTCTCCATGATGGGGTATTTTGGGGGTATCTTTTGTTTATTGGTTTGGGGTTTTTTTTGTTGTTAGGTCTTTGTGGACAGCAGAATGTGTCTGCATGTGACATGTCTAAGGACTGAAGTGAAGGCAACAGCTTGCTATTACCAAACAATTGTGAATGAAATGATTGCATTACTGCATTATAATATTTGTAAAAGCAGTGATTTTCTATAGTTTCTAATAAAGAGAAATGCCATATATTTAATGATTATTATCCAAAATTACTTGGATCCTTTGGGGTAATTATTTCCTCTAACAAATAAATGAAAAGAAAGCTTACTTAAGAATTTGTTGTTAGTTATGAGTGTCTTTTCCATAATAGAAAACCCTTCTATGGCTACTTAACATGAGCCTAAGAATAGGGGAGCACTCAGGGGAGCACTGCCTGGCTAGTGGGTGCTGATGGAGAGTGCATTTATCAGACTCTTGAGAAACACAGTATAAACCCATATTGGTGGAGGACTTGACCCTCAGGGGAGCTGGTCTAAGGGATATACCTACCCCTCGAGAGTTCTGGAGCAAAGCACTCTCAGTAAAGCTGTGAGAGGGCATAGCAGCTGGGAAAATATGATGTGCTGTTAAGGACATCAGACAAATCTGCCCATTCATTGCAGTCTGGGATATGAAAGAGTGAATGCTGCAGCTGGACAGGGAGTTATTTCAGCAGTTTCAGCATAGAGGCTATTGCTGGCATATTCTGGGAAAAAGGCAGTATTGCCTATGGGATTGTTTAGATTTTCCTAATCCATTTCCAAAACTTTCTTCCAGTGCACTTCTCCTTATTTAAACCTATTTATTTGACTTGCTGCTGATAAATGGGAAAGTATGGCTTATTTAGTACCTTAGCAATATAATTTGATTGCCAGACTGCTAGATAATGGCTTGAGATTTATTTTGCACCTTTCAAAATTCTGTTGCTATTGCCTCAACCTTGCTGCTTGCTAATCAGTGTCTGTCTGAAAGGTTAGGCTTGTAAAAAGACAGGTCAACAGTGGAGGGTGAATTGGGTAATTTGCATCTCTTTTGGTTTTCCATGAAATTTGCCTTGTGTGGATGAATTGTCAGGGAAAAAACTGACCTGAAAAAGAGGTGAGCTGGGAGATGATAGACTACTGACAGTTAATTGGGGTATGCAGGGCAAGGCTGACAGAAGAATTTCAGAAGGATCCAACAAGACTAAATGACTGAACAATAAAACAACAGATTAAATTCAGTGCAGGCAGACATATAATGATTCACTGAGCAGAGAAAAATAATCCTCTCTCTACCTCAACTTAAAGACAGTGATATCAGAAGGGCATGGCCTGGTCAGATCTCTGCTCCAACGTAATAAATCTTCTCTATTTTTCCTTTTCCTGGGAAGAGTAGGTCTAAAAATATTGTCCCTTTTTACTCTGTAAACTACAGAAATTCACAACAATTTAAAAAAGTAAAAAAAAGAAGGAAAAATTATGTGCCTGATCCTGGGTCCATAAAGAGTTACAGGCTTCAGTAAAAAGTCATAGAAAAGCTTGTGCAAATCAATTTCTTCTTGCAGAACCTTTATTGTTCTCTTCTTTGTGCTATCTTTGTGGGAGATGGAAAGTAGAGCAGAGGGTGTATTTTCTATGACTCTAGGAATTTATACAACTCTTCTTTCTTCTCAGTTCAGAAGAGAAGAGAAAGAACGACTGTAGCATTTAAACTACAGTGACATCCTCTGGTATACAGACTACCTAATTGTCTTCAGGTCTTTGTTTGAAATCAAGAGTACTTGTGTACAACTGGAATAGGCATAGGGTGATATCTACAAGAACCGCAAAGCAAAAACTAAGTTGGACCAAAAATCATGTAGTGTTCTTGGTTTAGGAGGTTTATAAGCTGAGAGTCAGAATACATTAGCTAACCCAGAAAGCAGCATTTATGCTGGCTTGCCTGGCCTGCTCAAAGAGGAGTTTGTACAGTCTGTGATTCTCTATGCTTATATTTTAGGACTCTGAGTTTAGTCTGGGTTAGAAAACTTGGGCCGGACTCTGAACTTTTAAAAAAAGGCACTCTAAACATCTCAAATGTTCAATCTTGAGTGCCATTTCCTTTCTCTAGAGAATGTGGCTTTCCTAGATACAATGTTTAGCACGAGCCTCCATGTGGCAGACCACTAAGGTTAGGATCATGACTTTTATCTTTAAAAAACTTTTTATAGCATTCTTAGCAGCAGTCAGGATAGAATGCTTTATGATTTATTGCAGTCACAAAGCACACACTTAGATGCATGGGACTGAGTAAATCCTCAGTCATTTGCAGATGACAACTTGGCCGGGAGTGTTGATCTGCTGGAGGATAGAAGACCACTGCAGAGGCATCTGGACAGGCTGGATTGGTGGGCCAGGGGCGACTGGATGAGATTCAACATGATCAATTGCCAAGTCTTGTACTTGGGTCACAACCCCATACAGAGCTACGGGCTTAGGACAGAGTGGTTGGAAAGCTGCCTGGTGGAAAAGACCTGGGGGTGCTGGTCGAGTGGCGGAACATGAGCCAGCAGTGTGCTCAAGAAGGCCAATGGCATCCTGGCCTGTATTAGCAACAGTGCAGCCAGGAGGACTGGGGCACTAATCATCCCTCTGTACCTGGTGCTGACGAGGCTGCATCTTCAATCCTGCATTCAGTTTTGTACCCCATACAAAACTTTTGTACTTCAAGAAGCATCTGAGGGAGTTGGGATTGTTTAGTCTGGAGAAAAGGTGTCTCATGGGAGACCTTACTGCTATCTGGAACTACCTGAAAGCAGGGTGTAGGCAAGCATGTTTGGTCACTTCACCCAAGTAACAGTGATAGGACAAGAGGAAATATCTTCAGGTTGCACCAGGTGAGGTTTAGATTGGATATTACCAATAAATTCTTCATTGAAAAGATTGTCAAATACTAGAATAGGCTGCGTAGGGAAGTGATTGAGTCCCTATCTCTGGAGGTATCTAGAAGATATGTAGATGTTTGCAAAAAAAAAAGGGACTTTGCACAATTCAATGTGAATCAGGCAAAAGCCGTTTATTGTGCCTCTAAACATTGTTTATATCTACTTCTTATCTTTGATTATACAGTCATGCATTATTTTATTGGCTGCTCTGCTTTGTCTGTGCATCTTTTAATTGGTAGCTCTATATTGTCCATGAGGCAAGCACGTGCCCTTTTTCTTCATCTAACTGGTTGATACCACAAGCGTCATTTTAGTCAGGTTGACATCCCTATGTTCTGTCAGCAACTTTCTGCTTCTTCTTTCTTCTTGCAACATCAGCTTTTTTACCCAGAGACGAGCTATTTTCAGAAGGTTTAGGCTGGCTCACTTAGTATATGTCCATTTTCCTGCAAATATGATCCTACATGTAGATGTGTCAGTTAAGGACTTGATCTAGTGGTGGACTTGGCAGTGATAGATTAACAGTTGGACTCAATGACCTTAAAAATCTTAAAGGTCTTTTTCAACGTAAACAATTCTATGATTCTAACTTAGTGTATGACAGAATTTTCCAGCCACCTTGGTGCAGGACTCCAAAGCACAACAACCATTAGTAGGATATACTCATTTTCTCCACAGTTCTCTTAAATAGTTCTGATGTTTTTTTTTCAGTCACCGACTGTTTCTTTTTTGAGTGTGAGAATTCTTTTATGTGGTGAACCAAAATTAATTTAGTGTTTAATCAAAAGTTATTACTTTGTAATGTAAGTTTTCATTGATGCCTTCATAATAGATATACTCGATAACCATGTGCATCTGATGTAGACAAACAGAAAAAAATGATGACAAGTGGAAGTGTGTTTCTAATTGTAGTGGGAGTTTGAATTGGCTTCAAGTTATAATGTTTATGCAATATAAATTATTAGAGAGGCTAAAGCATTGCCAGTAGCTGAACCTTCTATTATTGGATAGAAACTTAGTTATAGCACAGACTGTCTTTCTTTTTTGCACCCATACACAGAGAACTACTGACATAAAGCAGTCTCTGAACCTAAAAACTAAGTCCAGATACTATTAAAGAGGTGTTGGAGTAACTGGCACTTGGCACTTATTTTGATTTGTTTCTATTTCTTCCAGGAAGTACTCTGCCTCTCAAGTTGTACCAATTCATGTGTTTGGTTTTTAACTTGAAATTTTCAGTGATCCATATTCAGCCAGTTCCACATTCTCCCTCATTTTAGTGAGCTTTGGATGTAAGCAAGATAGAGTACAAATAGAGTAAGTTATTTCCGTGGTATATCAAAGGCAATAAAGCCATGTACACATTTCTCCTGAACTGAGTACTATGACAACAGAGACTAAATCACTACTGATGCTAAACTAAATCACATGTGAATGTTAAACTCTGTTCTAAGAGATTTGGTGCACTGTAGAAACGTTTCAGGCGGTGAAAGGACAGTTTTGTAAATAGAGTATATAGGCCCTATGCTCTGAATATCAGTAGGCATTCGGTGTTACCCTGAAGAGCCTAATTTCTGACTGAAAATCAGATGTGGTAATGTGCATTTCAGAGAGATGTTGTGATGTCTAATATTGGTTTCTCCAGAATCCTTTCCTGTTTGTTGCTGAGAGCATACCTGGTAGAAAGCTAATTGGTTTCTAAATGCATAACATTTGCCCTAAGTCATGAATCCATCCTGTACAGATACTGACTTCTCAGATACCTGACTTTGATCAGAGAAACAAAATACTCAAAGGATTTTTACTCAAAGGTTTTTTATTGACAGATTTGAAGAATAATTGGGTTTTAAAAGTTACCATTAATTAAAATCCAGTAGATCTGGTTACTATAATGTACTGCATTTCTTTGTACATATATATGCACATGCTTTCTAGTCTGTACTTACTTGTACTTATTTCCTATGATTGTCTTTTAAAGACAAACAACTTTTTGCTATGGCTTCTGAGAAGAGGCTACATTTTGAAATAGTTTCTCTAAAGAAATTAAGAAATACTGAATTGAAACCTCAGTTGTGGTTTTAAGGTCTTATAGTGTCTAAGGGATGCTGCTGCTGAAAAACAATTCCAATAACAAACTTAACAGAACTTCATATGCTGGTGTTGCAAACATATTGCTATTCTGTGAAAAACTAGCAGGGGAAGAAAAAGAAATTATACTAAGATATTGATTTTGAAGTTTGACTGTGAAGAAAGAACAAGTGGTTGAATTCTGCCGTTAGTGGCAGCAAATCAGATAGATACAGCAGCTGAAAAGGAAAAAACAGAAGCCTGAAAAAGAAATGTATCCATTAAGCTAAAAAGTCTTTGGTGGACTGTAATGAATATTGGTATGTGTGCCATCATATACATGCTTTGTGAGTATCAATGTGTGCTGCCTGTCAGCCCAGCGTGGCAGACAAGCTTGAAGTAAAACAACAGTTTTTCTACAAGGCTTTCAGATCTGTTACTGTAGATATATAGAATTGCGCAGCTGCACAGTGCTCCCTGTGCACTGCTCAGTTTAATCTGTCAAGTTCTTGTCATGAGTGATGGTAATATACTCCCTTCAAGTGCAAAGAATTTAGACAGACTTAGAAGAAATTAGAGTTTTCAATTAATAGTATGCTGAACATTCATTAGGAATTCTCCATTAAGCACAGGTAATACCTAAATACACAGTTTCTCATTCTCACACATAATCACAAATAAGAAGAATTATTAACACTTAATGGCAATTAATTAGTTATAGGAATGCTAGAGGCAAAGCAAAATTTTGTTGTTTCATACCAAGGAGTCCAGGTTGTACAGACCTTAAAAATAATGAAACAAAATCCAGGAACTATTGTACTGAATGTTTTTTACTCTCATGTTCACAATTGGTGCTAACGTGATTTAAAATATACATTTATTTATGTAAACTGTTTTAAGAGAAATATTGAGAAAATACATGTAGGATTGACTATTAGGATTTGAATGCATTACCCATTAAAATTTGCTTTTGTTTTTACTTCTGCCACTCTAAAATTGGGTAACCTAGTGCAGATCAGGGTATCACTTAGAATCTGAGATTTCCATTTTGACAGTGGGGATAACCTTGCTTAGTCCCACTTTTCTTCTATTTTCTTTTGACCTTTTTTTAAAGTGTTTTGCTTTTACTAGCCCCTTATGAGACAATATTTTCTTGCACTGTGAATATGCAGAACTTGCAGAGAGATTCTAATGAAGATTGATACGTCTAAGTATTAATGCTGTGTAAAAAATAAACACAAATTATTTGCATCTTTCACATCTTCTTTCTACTCCAGTGGATCTTTTCTTTAAAAGTAGGCTTGTTTGCAGTTTGAAGGGTTAAATAATGTAACAGAGTTTTGCCTTCTTCAATTTGATTTTCTCTGCTGTGTTTCTTGCTGTGGTGTTAAGGGAGCTGGTCAAGAGAACATAGAGCAAAGCAGTATGTATTTTTACATATATTGAAGACTATTCAGGTCCCTTTGAAATCAGTGAGAATTCAACAGCAATGCTCTCTCTGTTTTAAATAGAGTAAGGATTTCATCTTCTTTATGGTCTTACAGGAAAGTTCTGGATTCCAAAGAAGAGCAGTACTTCAGTTAAATATTTCAGCAGTATTTCTCTCAATTCAGCTGTACTCAAAGCCTTAATTTTTTGGTTTGATGTGAGTCTGAGCAAATGCTTAGGAAAGAATAAAAGTTTAACTTTCCAGCTCAGCTGTGACAAGAAAAGCCATTTAAAAAAACCATTCAGGAAGGAGGAAGAAGGGGAATCTCAGATGTACTTTTTCTTAATGTGTAACAAGACACAATAATATTACATTTTAAATATTTTTTCCCTTGTTCAAGAACACTTAGTAAGAATATGTGCAATTTTGGCTGCATTTTGAGAGATAATTCATTGAGATGAGCTACTGTTGGGTAGTGAGATCACTGCTGATAAGATAAGGGATTAACATATATTATCTAGCCCAAATCAGGGTTTTATGTATGTTTCCTTGTTTGAAGGGAGTGGGGATGGGACTTCCTGCCTCTGTAGCATTTCCAGAGCATTTCCTGCTTTTCATGAAAGAGCAGGCAGCAGGTACACCTATAAGAACCATCAAACACAGCCAAAAGCCATCAAGTTTGTCCTGTGTTCTTTACCATGGTTTTAAAAATCAGTCATTAAATAGATCTCCGGAGAACATAAGGATCATCTGAACAGGTGTTAAATTCTGTTTTCAACTCAGTAACCCAAGGAATCTGCTGTCTCCATACTTGCCCCTTATTATTGCCAAGGCATGAGCAGAGATCTTTGTAGAATATAGAGAGATCAATATAAGACAAGGTGTATTATTATCATAGTATCTCATATAGTTATACATATATACACATAAATAAACCCTCAAAAGTTCATGTCATCATAGATATTTTTGCTATCTCTTTATTGCATATAGTTTTGGTTTTAATTAGGCAAACATTTGATATTAGATATTCAAAAGAATTTCTACCATAAAGTGTGGCGGGGTGTGGGGTGGAACTTTAGCTCTCACAGCAAGTAACAACTAAATTCAGATCTGAATTGAGCTTCAAGTTTAGAAAAAGAGTAGCAAAAGCCAAGGATGTTTTCATGTGTGTAAGACTTTTAAGCTAAAGTCTCCTACACATGCTTTATGCAAGTACTAAATAACTCTGTATTTTATAAATTAAGTAGGTGGACATGATGTTAAGAAATTATTAACTGGCAGCTGGCAGGTGTATCTTATAAAGATGATGGAGAAGTATAGGCAATATAAGGCTTCTGCTGAATTTCACAACTCAAGCACGTAGGTGTGTACATGAAAAAATTAGCCATTAAGTAGAAAAGTAGTAAGAAATTATAATGTTATAAAATGTTGACTGTTTCCCATTCCTTTTTATTCTCTGGGTTGCAAAGCAAAATTTTGCCCACACTTTGAGAAGTTAATGATCACTGAATGACACAAATCATATAAGTGAGACAAGGGCAAAGGTGCAGTTAAGATTTTTTTTCCAGTACTTGATCAAATTATGTGTTACTTGATGGGATAATTAATGGTGACAAAACACAAGCAACACTTCAGCTTTTAGGCAGCTGGAAAAACAGCATGAAATGGTGCCCTTCTTGCAGTGCAACTACCATGGAAAAAAGGGTAGAGATGCAAGACAAATACAAATGACTATGCAGATAGTTTTTCCTGCTCTCTTGCTTTTCTTGATCTAAAAGAGAAAGAGATAGAGAGAGAGAGAGAGAAAGGAAGGAAGGAAGGAAGGAAGGAAGGGA
>VXBI01008499.1:734081-846114 GCA_013397375.1 Toxostoma redivivum | reverse complement strand
GGAAGGCAGGAAGGCAGGAAGGCAGGAAGGCAGGAAGGAAGGAAGGAAGGAAGGAAGGAAGGAAGGAAGGAAGGAAGGAAGGAAGGAAGGAAGGAAGGAAGGAAGGGAAAGAGAATGAAAAAGAGAATGAAAAAGAGAAAGCAAAAGACTATTATTTTACCTCATACTTGATTTATTTGATGCAGTTCTGTTTTGTTTTCAGTTTTTTAGTCAAACTAAGGAAATGTTTTGTTTCAAACTAATTTGGGTAGTTTTTTTTTCTAAATTGTGGAAGGAGAACAGGGAAGCAAGCAAAACTTTTTATCTGTTCAAGCCTTTAAAATATTTTTTATTTGAACATTGGCAATTTTCTAAACAAAGTTGTCACTTCAAAATGAAAACAAGTGAGCTATTTTAGAAAAAAAGTTTAAACTTTTCTGAAATGAAAAAAAATCCACAAAAATAAATTTACTACAGCCACAATAACACTTGTCTAATGATAAATGTTCTTTTGTTTTTATTTTTATTTTTTTCTTCTTTAGCAAAGCATATAATAAAGCCCTCAAAAACTGCCTTACTTCTGTGTGGTTTTAGTTTCAACTCCTGGCTGACAACATGTCTCTTTTGCTAATCTTACTGTTGTTAAAAGTTGCCTTGTCTTTTTCTTTCCCCCTTTCACCTTTCTTTCCTCATTGACGTTTTTTCCATGTAAGTTCTCCAAGAATAATCAATGGAGGTACCAAAGAAGCCAGGAAGTCTGTCAACATCGTAGAGCAGCACAGTCGACATGGCTCTGTGTTAGGTTTCTTCAAATCAACTCATTCATGAGCTGCAGTGAGAAGAATATGGTGACTCAGAAAAGACTCCTGAAAGGCTACTTGCCAGGTAAACCAAAGGGGAATGCTAGTGAGCAAGTAGTATCTTTATTGAAATGTTCTCAGTCACATTGTTTCCACTGTATTCAGCAGAGCATTGTTGTCTTTGTCTTCTGTACAGTATCACATTGTCCTTTCACACTGTATCAGGTTTACACCCTGCCGGGCAGCACAGAACTGTCATCCATCCTCTTCCTGTGTAAGCAAACAAGGTTTAACTTTGGAAATATTGCCATACTACAGTATCTATCTGTTGTTTTGAGAAAACCCAAATATAACTGATTCTAAGCAAGGACACCTCATAACAGTCTGTTTTGCCCATGTTTTCTCTTGAGCTGCACTACTCCATACCTCAGGTCTTAGCTCAGTTGCATTTCTACTGCTCATTAGGACTGAGTCTAGCAAGGGGTTCCTGTGAGGCTTGACGTGGGCAAGAATGCCACGTGAAAATAGATGGAGTTCAGGTATGGTGTTTAGAAGACCTTCAGTGCAAAGCCAAAACAACAGACTTCAGTGCAAGATGACCCCTCATTGACTTTTCTTTTTTTTTTTTTTTTTTCACCCTTTCCTTTGTACAATGACCTAATTCAGATGCTGGAAGCATTACAGTAGAGAGGCCATAAACTATAAAAATCCCACCCCTCATTTCCTGTCCTTTTTCAAGTTTTCAGAAAGTTTGTAAATTACAGTAACCTCTATGAAAAATAAAGATGTGTTCAATATTAAAAGAAATTCAATAATAAAACTCAAGATATCATTATTCATTTTGGTTTTGCAATAAAGATTGTGTAAAATGTGGGTGCAATGTTACTGTTTCCTTTTAAAATTCATCATAACCCACTCACCAAGTTTGATTCAATTTGGGATCTATTTATGTATTTTTCAGTTTTGGACCTCTTGGCTGTCCAAATGGAGTTTCAGAGTCTACACTTAAGCTTCTATTCATTTATAGCTTGGTCTTAATTACAATATTATTGAATTGCTGCAATCAAAATCTCCATTGTTATGACTAGGATGGATGTGGGGATCAAAAAGCAACCTTAGTAAAGAAATTTGAATTTGTTTTTTAATCTCATAAACCAAAGGCTGGAGGAAAATGTGTAATGGACCTTTATAAAAGCATGGCAGAGATGAATTCTAGGGTCAGAGAAGGAGTGCTTAAGCTCAAGGACATCGTTGGCCCAGAAAAAAAAGGATATTAACTGACTAAATTTAGGCTGGAAGATGTTCCTCTGATGGTAAGAATATTCTGCTAACAGTGTTTTGGAATCATCTTTTAATGTTAGCAGCAAGAGTCAGGCCAAACCCAACTCATTAGAGTTGGAATTGCTTTCTGAATGGGATTAAACAATCAGCTTGCATTAGCAGAAGTCTTCTCTGGAGGCAGTTTCTTTTCCTGTATTCAACTTAATTATTTTTTTATAACAAAAATTGTAAAAGTTTGTAAATTGGGAGCTTAAAACATTTTTCTTTAAGACACAATATTCAGTGATTTATGAAAGAGTAATGTCAATGAAAAGATTAGCTGAAAGAATGCATGATTGTTTGGAATTTGTTTCTAGCATTATATAAAATAAATCTTGATTGTATGATATGTTTTGTATTGCTACATTCTTGTGTGATTGCTCTAGATAGAACTGGTAAGCCATTGGAAGACATAGGTGGAAAATACAAAGGACATTTATACTCCTTTCAATGCCTCATGTACTTTACTCAAAAATAGACTCTTGCTATGACACAACCTCCTAGATGTGCTGTGGTTTGTGGTCATAGTTTAGTAGCTTTGGATTGCAGCCCAAGGTGCATTGAAACGGTTTAAGGTGTCACAAATGGTACCCTGTTTCCAAATTAAGATCAGCTTCCCTGTGCTTCTGACCTTGAAACCTTTGGAGATGTGACCTTTTTGAACTTGTTTGTGCGCAAGGATGATTCTGGGTATACCAGAGAAAAGCTTTTTGCTTTTAACTAGTAAAGTCTATGATACCCTATGCGTTGCCTGACAGTCCATTATTCCTGAGTCAAACATTTGGGTTTCTCTGGGCTTGGTTGTGCTTTTTTCCAGGTTCCGATATGTAACAGTTCACTTTTGGAAGTCTTTGTTGCATGCAAAGCTTGTTTAGACTGGAATAAAACTTCCATTCATATGGGTTTTTTTGCTGCTTCTTTATCTCAAATGAAGTGGCAATATTTTATGTGAACTGCAATATGTGGCCTGCAGAGCTCCATGAATATATGTTGAAAGTCAGGTTTTCTGAATTTGGAAGAACCACTGAAAACCTGCCACTTGAAAGCCCAAAGATATTGAAAAGAAGCATTTGTGCCTGGGTCAGGGGAGAGTTTTAGTAAAGTACAGATGGTAGCTATGGAAACAATATCAGAGTTTGCCTAGATGGTCATGAGAAATGTAAATAATGAACAAACTGCACCAAATAAATGTACATACTGTGCTGAACAGAGGTAAAACAAATTCACTAAGAAATCACAGAACTGTCTGCTGCACATTTATTTCTGTCCAGTGTGTGTGCAGTGAATAAAATCTTAGCCAAGGGCTGAGTTGCACATCTGCCTTGACCTTAATGCTACAGGCTCCAATATAAACATTTAAAAAATCAAATCCTATTTCATGTCTTCCAGCATAGCACACAAAGACCACTGCTCTCTGGAGTGATTTTAGTAAGTAAACTGCTCTTGCTTACAATGTTTTTAGCTTTCAGTTTTCAACAGCTCAACTCTGACGTTGCAGATAAAAGCAATTTTTATGTGTGATTTTAGGTAAATGGAGTTGGATTAAAAGATTTCAGGCTGGTCCCTCTTTCTTTATTTGTCTGCTCCATGTTACTTTCACAAGAAGATGTCTGCTGAGAAATCCCACTGCAAACTTTGCCTCATTCTACCAGCACGGCTTTACGTGAGATGTCCAGACTGGATGACTTTCAAGGGCTAAGTCAGTGCAAAGTACAAAGTAAGAGAGAGGCAAGACCCTTACTTTATTAATGAAACCTTTCATCTTTTCAATTTAGCTTTGGTTGGACAAAGATAACTAGGTTTCTATATTAAGCTTTTTACTGTCTGTTTTTGAACTGCTTTTTCCATTATTGCATATTCAGCTGTGGAAAGATTGATCAATAGCATTCTGTAAATAATCTCATTGCCATACCTTACTTGATCAACTACACAATCAAAATAATTGATAAACTGTTTTAAAAGCTTTAATTTGGGGAGTTAAGGGTGTATTTGTCTAACTGAGCAGAAAATAAAGAAGATGTTCAAAAACTGTTAATCAAAAAGTGCTGCTTGTAAAAGAAATAGTTTTCTTTCCACACATGTAAATTACTCAGAAAACTGAGAGAAAAAAAAGAAGCTTAATGGTGGTGGTTGGGACACTTTACCCAGGAAGTGGCATCACATGAGTTATTGTGTCTAGTCTGTCTTTTATTCATACTTAAGTATTTCTACAATGTGCAAAGGGATGAATAAGGGAGATTGAAATACCCACGTGATCACCAGAATATCCAGATAGCTGAAGATTGTGCGTTCATGTGTCATTCGGCAAACAAAAACTGCCTGTATTTCACTGAAAGTGACTGGGTTAAACCGATTTCCTCCATTTTAAAACAATCAAAACAAACTTATTTCTGAAAAAAATATTCTTTCCTAGTTTGACTTGAATTTGTAAAATTTTCAAGCTGAAACTTTTATGAAACATTTTATGGAAATTTTGTTATTTGTGAGTAAGTTTTTCCCAGCTCTCATCTGTTTCCAGATCAAAGCACACCTTAATTTTCTTGACTCAAGCATCATCCTGCACACATAAGTATAAAAATTTGTCTTTTTAATATAGGTGGACAAGTCAGCCTCTAAAAAATGTTCTATGTGCAGTCAGTCTTTAGCACTAATATTTCCTGGATGATCCCTGACAAAGTAGATATCTGTGAAGAGAAAATTTTATAGTTCACTGATAATCATAATAGCAGGGCTCTTGTTCCAAGAATGGGGGCCTAATTACCTTCTGAAATTCAAAAAAATCACACTGACTATAGTATATTTTACATCATGTGCTACAGTTATTTTAAGATGAGCAATTTCAATCTTCTTTTAATAAAAGCTTTTTTCATGGCACTTTAGCAAATCTGTGTATAAGTGGGTTTCCAGAATCACTTACTTTCTTGGCATTTATTCAGGAAGATGCAAATTCTGTTAACTGGCATCTATATATAGATGTCATAAATGCATAGACATAATTTAATTAACTCTTGGTTTTTTGGTTTGTTTTTTTTTTTTTTTAGAACCATCTTTATAATAAACTAAAATTCTGTGCTTCATCTTTGAGGCAATTTTAAATAAGTCTAACTTACTGTCCCTGGGAAAATGCCTGCCTAGACCAGCCTTTAGAAGTTTGATCCATATGAATTATTATCCTCTATTTAACAACAAAATGAATTAAAAAATATATCCTTAACTTTTGTTGTTTTCACTCACGAAAAGATTGAGAAATAATTAACAGAATAGTAGTGGTGGAGACACCAAACAACAGAATAAATTATTGAATATTGCAATAATTTTCACTGCTTGCAATGCTTCAGAAACAATCACTCTCTCAAGGGTCTGATCTTGGTCCCTTTCAAGCTGATGGAAGTTCTTCAATTAATTAAATGAAAAACAGCACAGACACAAGTTAAAATGAACTTGTTAGCTGGAATGTCACTTTATATTCTGCCTCCGCAGAGCTTAAATTTGTTGCCTACCAAATGAAATTCTTTCTCTTCATTTGCTTACTACATTTTAACTGCAAAGTACAAGAAAAGCAGTATTTTACGTTTTAGTGAGAAACATCCCTGCCTTGTGTTTACTTGGGTTTAATCTTCATATGGCGGTGCCACTGTGGGAGGTAAACTCACAGGTTTCCCATTTGAAATCAGTCTCTTACCTCTTTACCTGTGAGTTGTTGCTGACTATGAAGCTTTAGGTCACCTAAACTAGACTGCTGGCTTGTCTAAAGTCACTATCTCCATCGTAAGTTGTACCTAAGTTGCATGTTTTCTGAATATGTTGGCTTTAATTTTGTAGTGTTCGGCACACCTTTAAGGAGACAGCTATTAAACCTCTTATAGTGAGTCAGTGAAAAAATGGATTTAAGACCATTCCAGGCAGTGCAAATACACAGCATTTCTCAATGTAGTGGGCTCCTCGCTCCTCCTCTTCCACAGGATGGGAGGGAGAGAAAAATGAGAGAGGGGGAAAGAGCTCGAGAGTCAAGATAAAGTCAGGGTTATCATTTACCGAGGGGTGCAGGAGGACGAGTTGCTGCGGTCACTCCGTGCCAGCCCCTCTTGACGGCTCCTGCTCTCTCTCGCTGTTCCCGTGCTCCTCCGGGGTTCTACAGGAGATTCCGGCGGCCGGAGCCCTCCTGCCCTCCTCCCGCTCTCCCGTGGGGGCTGGCAGGGCCTTTCCTGCCCCTTTTCCCCTCACGCCTTGCTCCCCGGCTGGGACCCGCGGGCAGGCGTGCGGCCGCCACCGCCCTGCAGGCACCTGCGCCTGACGCACCGCTCCAGAGACACACCGAGGGCAGGACACGGCGAGCGGGCACAGCGGAGAGCCCTGCCGCTGCCCCCGGCGATTTCCTTCTCATGGAGGAGCACGGCGGCCTCGGCAGCTCTGAGCCTTGCGTGCAGCGCTGTAACTGCTTTGTGACAAAAGTGACACGGTGAAATGTCGATTTACAAAGGTAATGGCACGCTGTAAATAGGCCAGAGATTTTTAGTAGCCATGATGATTACCACAAGGAAAACTTAAACAAATGTTAGCAGCTGGAGAAGTAAACCTGTGGGCGCTGCGGGGTTGTGAGGAAGCTTTTGGCAACGGAGTTCACCTGTCCCTGGCAGCCCCTGGTGCCCAGGGATTTCGGTGTTCGTCCGTGGAACTGCGCTGCTCTTCCCGAGTTGCAGCATGGCAGCACGGCTTCGTGTGGGTGGCTGCACAGAGCGCTGTGGAGACATACAAGTTCTAAATATGTATTGAAACACTCCCTGGGTGTAGAGCCAGGCTAGCAGCGCTAAGTGTATGGATTTATAGTTAGGTGGTGCTTGCAGTGGCGAAGGAAATCTTACACATTTCAATGTTTTCATAAAATTTGTCAAAGGTTTATGTCTTTATAGCCATGATAAGGAGATCTGTGTCCATGGCTGTGTACAGTGCTGACTTAGGCAGTTTAAGGTTTTGGGGACCAAAGAGTCTTTTCTAATGATCTTATTTAAGGTGTGAGGAAGAAACTGCTTTGATCTTAATGATAATAATCCAAGGGATTAGCACAGTCAAGTTCTGAAGTTCCTTAAAAGACCTACTGTGCTACGTATTGAAGAGCAAGAAATAAATAAGTGGATAATAGGGGGCAGGACTGCATACAACAAAATGTATATGCTAACAAACTTCATTAGGACTTTCAAAAAGTCTTTAAAAACATGCTTCCTTCCCTCAGAAGCCCCACTATGGAAAACAAAATGTTATTTTTGAATCTGCAAATGATTAAGTCAAATAACAAAAAAAAAAAAAGAAGTGATCAGTGTTCCTCCCACTAAAAAGCTACCATCAGAAGTACACAACTCACCCTAGAATTATTATACTTATTTTCCAGCTTTTATTTATACGCAGAGACAAAGGAATTAAGCAAGAGTTCATATGAAAAATTTCCAGAAGTTATGGAAGATATGTCTAAGCTGTAATGTAAATGTAGAAGTACCTGAGTTAGTTTAAAACAAGAACTAGAACACTTTCAGGGTGATAAACTGGCAGTTTATCAACAACAGTGAATTTTCCCTCCTACATTTCTCAGTCAGAAACAACCAGGGAAGATAGCTGGGTATGGGCTTCTCAGAGTAGACAACTGAGACTTTTGCTGAAGAAGGTGAACTGCTCTGAGTATCCCAGCTCAGTCCTTTGAAAGCAGCCTGGATGTCTCTTTTCTTGAGTGAAAATTGCAGCAATTTGGAGGCTTGGGAAAAAAGTGACTTGTGGAAAAAAAGCCATCAAACAGCCAGGAAAATACCCAAACAACCAAAGAAACTAAAAATCCAGTCCAAACCAAACCAAGCAACCCCCAACTCAAAAATACACACAAAACCCCTCTGAACTCCACTTCTTGCAACATCTGTACATTTAGGGGATGAGGATCCAAAACCCATAAGCTATTTATGTGCTTTGCAAGAGTATAAAAACTTGTCATAATAAATTAGAAAAACAGTTTTGAAAGGGATCCTTATCGCTGTAATCAGTTGTGTTTAGAGGATAAACCAGCCTTTACTGTCTGAGGTCAGGAGGAAACTTTTCATGTTGGGGCAGCTCTTCCTGTGGTCACCTACTGAGTAGACTTTGTGCCTCTTACTAAGCTGGGACTGCCCACAATTGAAGAGAGGATACCAGGGTATATGAACCACTGGTATCTTTTATATTTTTTTTCCATAAAGCTCAACCAGGGAAACTGAAAGAAATGTGGTTTGGGGAGCTCAAATTGAGGTAAGAGACAAGGTAGGTACTGCAGACAGATTCTTCCATTGCATCAGCTTCTGGATTGAAAATGTCTGCTTAGATATTTGGGTTTGTTTGGTTTTCCTTTGGGATTTGTGTTTGTTCAGTTTTTTGTTCCATTTGGTTTATTTTTTTTCTGTATGTTACTGTCTTTTTGTTACCTGTATCTTTTATTTAAGATTTTTATAATAAATAAACTTTTTATTAGTAGATTGCTGTGCCAACTATAGAATTTTAATATGCCTTCAAGATAAGGCCCTGACAAGATCCCATGTAAATCAGATACAGCTGTTTCCTAAATCCAGTCATTCCTGCCTCGTAGTTTTCTAGTAATTACCTCATCTTCAAGAAATACTGTATTCCTGTATTGTGCCCCTGAGTATACTGAGTGTTTCTATTAGCTTGCCTGCTGCTGAGACATCTCAGAGTTTTTCGTGTGGGATTTTTTTTTTAATAGTATATTTTTTTCATCAAATTAAGTCATATATATGTTATGCTTTGCATCACTAGTATTACCACTGTTTTAAGAAAGGTTTTAGTGTACATACTCCTTGCCTCCCTTGAGGTCTGCCTCTGGATACTTGAGATTAGGGCTTGATTACATACTATGGAGTCTTGTCAGTCATAAGATGAGATGCCCAAAGTTGGCATTCTGGCTGATCATAACTTTTCACAACTTTTCCTGGGAGCTGTATATCTGTTTTTATCATTCAGTACCTGGATTTTTGAGCAATTACTCAAAGAATTAATGTAATGTCAACAAATTATCCCAGTCTCTCTCAGAGGCCTTTTTGCCTCCAGATGCAACATAGTTCCAGAGGGTTTTCTTTAATGTCCCCATCTCTGAAAATGTGGGGCTTAATTTGTGTATTTGTTCTATGTCACTTAAGCCTGTTATAAATTCCAGGGTCCTCTTGTCCTATTTTTGGCCCCACTACAATAAAACTCCTGAGCATTCATTTACTTTTAGGTGTTTAAGTATTTCTGTCGTCTTTCACCTTGTTTTGATGACTTCGTATGAAAAGGAATCTACTTCCAGGATAAAATCTGGTTTATTTCTCAGATTCAGTGATATGCTACCTTCCCCTCGCAAGTACAGAGTCTCTGTCATGCTTTAAGGTAAACAGTTAAATAAATTTTCTGTAAAAACTCATTCTGATATGATTTGCTTTCTTCTCTGAGAAGAACAGATCAAACCATACAGAAATCAGATTGAAAGCCTGACAAGAACATATTTCTGTTTGCAGTAGCAACCTCTTGTCCTATCACATTAGCTCTTTCACTTGGCACTTTAACATTGTGCGCTCCATGTTCTTCTGTTCATATGGGATGACTTTTTTTTTCTTCTCATTTTCCTTGAAAACATTTAATCCCAAGAATAACACTGGCATAATATTGAAAGTGAGATATACTGTGCAGTTTCAAATGTGTGAACTTCACTGAAATTTTCCAGGGTTTATGTCATAGCTTTCCCTTGACTTAACTCACATTCACAGTCAGTCCTACATAAGACTTTTTGAAAATGGAAGAAAAATTCCTGAATCTATTCATGATCCTTTTCCAAGCCTTTTCCCTTGCAGTGATTGCTGTTTTCCTTACTGCAGGGGTGAAAAAGCGGCCTCTGAACTCTGTCTTCTACTGATTTTTCATTGCAAAGATGACTAAAGAAATGTCAAATATTGTAAGATTAACTAGTTTTAAAAGCCTAACAACCTATGTGTCAATTAAATATTAGCTTTTCACCAAGCATGTCATAGTTCAAAGACTTTATGCAATGTCTCTCTATCCTGTATTCCTAAAATGGTGAAGCATGAAACAACCCGTTCTGAATGAAGGTGGATGACAAAATAACATTTGCACTTTTAGCATGACTATTTTTAGGATTTCTTATTAGCTTATGGATTTTAATTTTTCTTTATAGGGTTGTGAAAGAAACATTACCAGCTACATTACTTTCCAAATGAGCAAGATCATGAGAAGGCATACACTAGTATTTTCAACTGAAAAAGTGGGATAGCCTCTGGGCACCTAGGTTAAGATATCTGTTAGTCTTGTGCTTTTCAATATAGGTATTTTTAGTCTTACTATTAATTTCTGTTAGTGCTGGAGGTAGCTTTTTCAAAGCCGTAAAAGTCCAAAGAAAGTGCAAAGAAAGAAGAAACTGGTTCCAGAAAGGGAAGATAGGAATGTGTTAGAATTTTTTTTCATTATATTATACTGTTTGAACAATAGTGTTGCTTCATTGCAGTAATCTGAAATTTAAAAGTTCATTACAAGAAATAAATGTTTTGGTACTGCAGAAATATATGCTCTGATGACATAGTGATTGCTACCGATTCCTAATAAAGAGTGAGTTGTTCCTAACATATTGACCCTTTATACCTCTTTTGAATGCAAGTTAATGGGATACCAGCTGTATTTGTGAAACTCTTAGAAAACTTCACATTAACCCACAGTAAACACAGCTTCTATCATAGCACTTGAACATCCGTCAGAGGTTCTAGGTAGAAGTCATAAACAAAAATACTCCATATTGACTCATGAACATTTCCACAATTCAGGACACTGGAAGAATGTTGTGTCACTTGGAGTGATAAAGAATACCAACTGTATTTATTTTCTGAGGACCCTCCTTGCCAGGCTGTGAGTAATGCTCTGTTAACCAATCTACATTTTGTATTCCAAAGTCCACATTGTGTTCCTTGTTGCAAATCATGAATTCTGGACATGTTGCAGGCAAAAAAAAATTTTATTACCCCATGGTATGATCCTTAGCTAAACGAACAGGTTAATTTAGATGACAGAGACAACCACTTCAGTGCAATTGAAAAGAAACTTGTGTTTCCTTGTGTTTCTTTGCCTGTTTCACAACTCAAGCTTTGTTGCTGATGCAGGATAAAGGTAAGCCTTTAACATCTTTTAATGAACATGAATGCAAACCTTATCATAAAATCTGCTCTAAGTGTAGCTCTGATAAGACACCATCTCATCTTCAGTAAACACACAAGTAGCATAAATTAGAGTTTGAAATTTCTGAAGTAATTTCCTTCACCCTCTGTAGCCAGTGGGGGGGTCTTTGGTAGACCCCAAAACTGCCTGATCGAGCCAGAGTCAGTTATCCTGCAAGGGACAGCTTACCCTGGAGTCACAGGCAGTTCTTGGCTACAAGGTACGCGAGTGCAAGCAATGCCTGGAGTTAGGCTTTCAGCTCTTTTGTGAAATCAGGCTTGCAAGTACATCTGAGCCAGCAGAGAAAGAGACCAAGAGATGCAGTCAAGAAGATTCCACAGAATCTTTATTTCTTCTACGAAGGGGTCCTGTCCAGCAAATCCAGTGGGTGGGGTTCTAAGGGGACTTCTATAAGTTTTAAGGGTTTTGTATTTGGACCAATAAACTAAGGAATTGTATAACTAACCAATCTACAAAAGACTTCAGGAAAAAGAGCCAATTATCTAAGAGAAAAATGGACCACTAGAATTACACAAAGATAAAACAGGGCTCTACAGAGGGGTGAGATAGTTCTTGGTATTAGTCACTCTAAGTAAACAAGTTCTTATCTAAGGTATCATTTTCCATGGGGACCTCTCTTGGGGATTTGCCTTTTCTTCAGAGATGGTCTCTGCTCCCTCCACAATCCTCTTCTTAAGTAACTTGGCTGTGGATGGTCCATCAGTTTAAATGATAGAACAAAAGGTTCTACAGCTACAAAACAAACTATTTTGGCTTGCTTCTTGGGTGGCTGCTTATTGTTTTACAAGACAATGGGAATTGTCATAGTGTTTTAGATTATTTTCATAAATTTATTGAATATTTGTTGTCAAGAATACTTCAGTTTTGTATTTTGAAGTTTGATACTACTTATATTTTTAAGAAATCTTCTGGTACTTTTCCAGTTTTCCGTGACTTTTTCTAACCACTTGGTCTCAAAATCCTTTTAATTTTTATTTGTGAACTGAGTAAACAATCTGGAAGTCATTGATAGACAATAAAAATGGCACCCCACAATGCTATTAAGAAAAAAAAAAAAGAAAAAAAAAAAAGGGCGACAGACACTATTATCTTGTCTATGTTTGACATACTTTCCTAAAATTTCCCACAATTACTGGCTCAATATCAGCTCTGCTGGTGGTAAAAAATGTAGAAATGTTAGTATACACAAGGCAGTGATGTGAGCTGGTGTTTTGGATCATCCATTGTTATTTATTGCTATTTGTTACTTGTGTATTACAGTTTCTGGGACCCAGCTTCATGGATCAAGTACTCCATTGAGCTTGGCACCAAGCCAGTTCTAGAGGGCAAGATTAACTCTGCCACACTGGGTTAAAACACCGTAGTTAAACTGCTGGTGAGCTGTGCATGTCAAATGTCTCTTTGGATAGCAGAAATACAGAAGCAGACCAACACAGCGCCCAGGAAATTAAAATACTAACTTGTGCTTTCACAACAACTTCCATGTGGAAGTTGTGCATTCTTCACCACTGTAAGATCAGGGCACTTACAGATGTTTGATTCTACTCATTACTACTGTGAGTTTTTTATGTTTATAAACGTAACAATTGTGGTGGGGGATGAAGGACACTGACCATGGAAGACTTAGTAGTATGTAGGTTTTATTCCCTACTGGCAGATGTAGCAAATATATCATTGTAAGCACTTCTGTAGTCTCTAATTTGGCAGGTTAAGTTCACCCCCAAGCAGAGGCAACCAGACTCAGTAAACACATAACATGTAAGGAACTGTGGAAGTAATTTGTTAAATTGTAAATGTTACTACGTTCACAGTAGCACAGAATCTGCTATTACTGAAGAGCTGAACATATTTTGACTGATTTGAGATCAAGTTGTAGCCTTAAAATCACTTTTTTATTCTGATTGGTTTTGACCAGAGGAAGTATATTTGTTCAAGTGAGCCTTTCTTTCAGAGGAAGGTGTTTCATTATCCTTTGAGAACGGGCACATGTGCTAGAATAAATGTGTTTTAACCTCTCTAGATTTTTCCTAGAGGGAAAAGGTACTGTCTTTTCTTTTTTTTTTGGGAATAGATTTCCATAACTGTAAGAACACAATAATTTCTGGAGACCTTGAAGTACTGGTTTGGCATAACAAACAAACTGGAGTGGCATACTGAATTAAGTTAGTACAGTATAACGTATTAGCCTCGAGCATTTTTACTTATCCTGAATTACGTTAGTTCTTGATAATGATTGGATTGTTTCTTCTTCGGCACCAAATGCAGCATTGCTGGGAATTCACCATGTTGTGTAACGGGATTAAGATTTATTTATGGATTTCATTCATCGGTACTGAAGTAATTTTCCAAAGGCATTTTTGAATGCTTTATTATTATCATTGTCTCAACTTTCCATTGTATCATCATGATATTTTTGGTAGGGAGCTGGCAAGTATGCAGGCATTTCAAAAGAATGCAGGAACTTGGAGCCCCACTGGAAGGCTTTCATTTGTCATTTTTTAACATTGCCAGTCTGCCCTAGGTGTTAATATTTCTTGTTATCAATTGTAATGGGTAAATAAACTGCTTTTAATTAATTTCTAATTGTTTCATGGTTTAGACAAAAGAGAGGAAGGGCTCTTGCTGGATTTCTTGAGAGTAGGACAATGATTGGGATCTTCATATGATTTCTGTAGAAGTGACATTTAGAAAGTCTAAACTGGTAGAGGTTACAGGGAGGTACTTTCCCTGCCTTAAAATCCTTTGTGGATCTTTAAGATTTAGGCAAGCTTTTCCCTGTCGTTTGCTAAGAAACATTCTCCTTTTATTTTCTCCTGTGCTGTCCAGAAATAAAATCCAGCTTGCCTTTTATTAATTTATTTATTTATTTTACTGTCTCTGAAAGTTTTATTCTCTCAGATCACAGTTCCCTGGAACACCTCCCATGGAGAGAGGAAAATACTTCTTTTGCTTCTGTGCAAAGCACTTTTATTTAATATTTCCATTGTGCAGCTTATTTAGCATATTTCTGGCTACACATTTATTTTGCTATAATCTTCTGAGAATACCATTATTAAAACCTCGCACATACTATGAAAAGTATTGATTTATAGTAATCTTACTGGGATTATTTACAGGTTTTCTAAAAGATCATTAGGTGAGGCTATCATAGATGCTAAAATTGAAACTGAGACCACTAGGTAAAGACCTACTTTTCTCTATCAGAAATCCAACCTGTTGTAGATGCACAGCTACCAAGTCCTTGAGATCATTATTTCCACTTAAAACTTTTCACTACAACAGGAAAATAACTGAGACGCTGCATGCCCCCTCTCATCCATGTAATGAATGTAAGACATCACAGAAATAAAGCCTAGCTCAATCAAGTGACACCACATCAGGAACTGCTAAGAAAAGACTTAAGAGTTTAGTAACACTGATGGGGGTGTTTAATACTTCTTGTCTAGAAGTTAGACTTTTTTAAGAGCTGGAAGGAATGAGCATTAACCTTGCTTTAAAACAAATTTTAAAAAAAACTATTACAAAAACATTTTGAAACAGTTCCAGGAAGTCAGGTATCATTATACTTGCCTTTAGTGATGAAGCATTTTAGAGACGGGTCAAATTCCTTCCAAGAGTAAATTGCATTAGTGGGCATAGAACATCTGGAAAAATATGGTATGTCTAGAAACACCCTAAATGGTTTTCAGAAAACTTGTCTGTATAACATGGTTTGATGTTTTTCCTGTGTGTGGTTCAGTTGGTTGGTTGTTTTTTCCAAAGTAGTATATGGGCCAGGAGATGAGATATAAAAAAAGTGTTTGGAGGACTATGGTCTATTTATGTAGCATTGACTATTGGAAAAAAAGAATGGTTTTGAGTGGAGAAATTATGTTTTATGTGATTGCAACTAATTTGTAGTGTGAAAGGTTATAGAGTGAAGATAGGTCAAAAAAAAAAATCTGATGATTTACATAGTGGGTTTTACCTTGAATGGTTTACATTTTTCAGATGAACCATAAGTAGATCTGTTTGGAAGTTTTCTTAATCTGGGAAATTCTTGTACACAATTCATGAACCAGTTGTTTTGTTTCTCCTAGGGAGAACATGACTAAAGTCTTTTAAAATTATAGTGAAACACCTGACTTAGCTTTACTGCAGAAATCAATTCAAAGTTTTACATATCATCTCATGCTTTACATTGTTCTTCAAAGTGAACAGGAACTAAGAATTTGCACCTGAAATTATGTCTGTTATGTTTTGTTGTGAAAAGTGATTTATGGTATTAATTGGTCACAGCTAAAGTTATTTATTAGAAATACAGTATTTACATTAATTTAGTATTGCATTTTCATTGAGCATTTGATGGGAAAAGTGGCAAGAGTTTGGAGCAAGGGTATCAAATTTTGCAAGAATTAAGTTCTTGCATATTGAACATATTATTCAGTGTGAGCAGTGTCTTCACTTGGTCAGAAGGTTGATTCAGACTTATTTTTGTCCTAATACTCTGTGGTGCAAAGAAGAAGGCTTGTGTTCATGTCTTCTTATGGTGAAGCTTTAGTTCCACAGAGGCAAATACCCCGGAGAAGAGTTTAACATTACCCAGCTTCTTTCAAACTATTATTCCATACTTGAGTGTATAACTTCCCTGTTAGTGTTGATGTGCACCCTTGTCCATCCTCGACCACTCTGGGTCAGGGAAGTTTTAAAAAGTGTGCTTTTTATTGCTTAAGAGTGTAAAGGAAATGCTAGGAGATAAGGCTTAAATTTAAATTTTAAATTTCCAGGTATGTCTTGCAAATATGGCCAGGTCTGGTTTAAAATTGTCTGCCTCCTGTTATTTGTACCTCTGCAAGTCAAAGAAGAAGGAACAAGTGTGGCATATAAAAGTTGTACTAAGGTGTATTTAGATGAGAAATTCTGTTTCCTCAGTTTCTAAGGTTCATTTGAATAGCCATTTTTGAATAACCTTTAAGGCAATTTCAGGCATAGAGCAGGAACAAGATCAGAGGCGAGCCGAAGAATGTGTTTCAATCAGTGAAATACTTTATCTTCAAAATATTTTCTCACATATACTGTTTTTTGGTAAACAGGAAATGTTTTAGAAACATGATAGTATAAAGGAATAGTCATGGTCCACATGCCGAATCCAATCACTACTGGTGTCAAATGGTCCCTTCAGCTTGAGTGGACAATTTGTTGGCAGTACTGTTGAAATATTTCTGCTTCATTGCCTTGCAACTATTAAATAGTAGTTTCAGATATTTAAGGCTCCACTCTGTGTCTTACAGGGGCAAGAAATACCTGTGTGTTTTATGCTGAATGCCCCTTTTGTTTCACTCATTTTGCTTTATTATTTTTATTAGTTTCTTTGCAAATAGGGATAGTTCTTGATGCACTCTATTGCTACTTACAATGGAGAAAGAAACCACAGCACCATCCTCACTGCAAGCAAAACTCTTTTCACATCTATCGAGTGTCTGAACAGACAAAAGAGCTTTGATCACTTTCAGCCTCTTTTAACAAGGGACTTGTTTTAATCATAGAATGCTTTTGCTATTACTAAACATTTGCCTGGCACAGTTGGCATATGACATCATTTTACAAAAGCTTGGGTTTCTTTAGAGCATTCCAGCCTTAGGCTGCTCTTCTTAGAACTAAAGAAGGAGCATTATTTTTCCCCCAACTGAAAAAGGTATCTTTAAATTAGAGCCAATAAAAATAAGATGATAATCCAGAACCATTCCCAAGTAATGACTGCAATGGAGCAGTCACCTAATGAAGACCTATTTATATTCACTGCTGCAGTATTTCCGGTGACCTCATGAAAATACCAAAGACTTTCCAATTCCCTTCTGCAGAAAAAAAAAAGTACAGAATTTCTGGTAATCTCTCCACCACTTTTCATTTTACAAAGTTGTATTGCTCTCTGAAAAAAAAACAAAACAAATTGAAATGATGGAGAATGTTTTTCTATCGTTGTATATTCTGTATACAATGTAAATTATAGATGAAATGCCATGTAAGGTGAGTATAATGTAAGAAGAATCTGTCAGATCTGCATATGAATAATGAAAACAGTAAATAAAATTTAATGCTTGAGTTTGGCTACATTGCAATATACATAGTTTGTATAGAAATAGAGTACTAATATTTGTTTTCACTGCTAGCAACATTTTCTATATTTCTTAAAGTGGAGTAAGATATGATGAAATGGATCTTGTAAATTGCATTTTAGTAATTCTTAAATACCGCAGAATATGAAGACTATTCTCAGTGTCATTTTTGTAACCTGTGTGAACTCTATACATATCCTATAATTTGGACTTATTTGTTCTTGTCATCATTCAGCTTTAAGACTTAAGTCAGGATTACTTTTTCCCCTAATGAGATGTAAACTCTTCATATTTTTCACACAACACAGTATGTTTAAAACGTAGCATAGTGTAGCTACAATATTATGACAGTGGCTGCCTGAAATTAAAGTTTTATAAAAGCTTCTTAAGTTCATCGAATGATTTCTCAGAAATAAAGATTGCTGAACTAAAATTTTACAGCTTGGTATTTATCCAGATTCAGTCCTTTCCTCTGTTCTTGAGAAATGAATTTGGTTTTGGATGTTTCAGCATCACCAGTATAGTGTAGTGCTTCTAGGTAATGCAAAAAAATATATAAATTTCTCACTGAAACTTGGTATTTCTGCATTCCTGTAGGTCTCAGTTCTGATTTGGTTGACTACAGAAGTGCAGGATCATTTAGGGAGAATCAGTAACCCAGGCAGAGGAATTTTAACACCGTTGTAAGTATTTCAGTCATATTTTTGTAGAAACTAAAATTTCTTACTTTTTAAATTACACACCTGAATTAATTTATTTAGGATTTGTTTGTATTTTCAGCAGTATTAATCCTATGCCAGTTGTATGTTGCATATGTTTATCACAACCCAGTAGCTCTTTGGCCATCTCTAAGGTAAGTTTATCTTTTTAACAACTTTGATGTAAGTAGGGCCATATCTGCAATGTATGGTAAATCCAATGAAAATTAATTTGCTTGGGCTATATTTATCTGAATTTTCTTTAAAAAGCTTGTCAGTTTACCATCTGGTGATTTTTCTCATGCTAAATCTGAGAGATTATTTATTTTATTAGTTGGTATTACTACACATTTGACATAAGAAATTACCAAGATACTCCAATCTGACTTGAATAAATTTAGAAAATCTTAATATATCAATTTATATATTTTTATTGTGATGGCTTTTGAGCCACTTTTTAGAACACATGGCTTTGCTTACAGTGTAAAGTACTATTTGTGTTATTGTGTTTTTGATGTACAGGATTCAAAAAGCTACAGTTATTTACCTACATTAAGCACATTACAGAAGTTATAACTTACGGTTTAGTAATTCAGTTCATAGGTTATGCATTACCACCCAAGGCACTACAGTTGACATCAAGAATCCAAAACTTCATTAAATTGGATGAGTGTGAATGCTATTCAACACCATTTTACATTTGGCGGTTTTAGCTTTCTGTTTTCAGAAGGTTGAATAAGATCTTGTTTTCTTAAGCTTTGGATTTGCCTGCCTTTGAAAGAGAACTTAATTTTCTGTTTTAGAAAAATTATCTCTCTGCAGTGCCTACAGGGAGCATCTACATGACAAAATTAAGCAGTGGAACTGTAGTCATCTTTATCGCACTAATCCCTCCCCAGAGATTAGACTGTATTTATTCTAGTATCTAAGGTATTTCAGTATATTTAACATGAATAGATTCATATTATCTTTAATTATGCTACTTAAACCCTGTTCAGCTTAGTGCTCAGATAAGTCATGTTCTTCAGGAGCCATTTATGTGTCTATGGTGAGAAGTTATTAGGATGACGTCATTGACAGTCATAGTAGCTGTGATTTAGCTCTATTAGTGTGACTTACTAAAACCTCATTAAATTACTCTGTTACATCGAGGGATGCCAGCCTTGTCAGTTGGTGAAAGTTGCACACTATAACCAGCTGTGTTTGCAATTAAGGAAGACTTAGCATAGGCGTGAGACAAAAATGAGAGCCTCCCCTGTTTGTGTTCACATCATAGCTCCAAGCAGTGGGTGGAGGGTTAATGTGATGACATTTTGTGAAGCCTACCTGCATTTCAGGAGGCTGCCCCTTGTCTTCTAAGATGTTAATAAGTTTTATTCCTCCAGCAGTTCTGATACAGTGCTGGAGCCCAGCTGCTGGTGCTATGTTTCTCACATAGATAGTAGCCTTTTGAAATACATTTGCAAAATATAATTTAGAAAAATCAAAAAGCAACTGTGTGCCCTAAGTAGTGTTATTGATGCATAGGTAGCATTTGTAAACATTTAACTGTTTGATTATATAGATCTAAAATAAGCTTTGTATCCAACATAGTTTTTTTCTGCTGATTTTGGAATGGCACAGGGTATCAGCAAGCATTTGTACTGAGTTACCCACTTCCTGTAGTTCCCCTGAGAAGCAGTGGTGCTGTCCTAGAGGAGAATGGGAAGGAAGAGAAATTATTTGGAAATTCTTTAGGGTAGGTTTGCAGAAGTTCTGGGCTAATCCAAATGTGCACTAATAGACCTGAAATCTTCAGATACATTCTCTTCATGCAGTTTTACAAGCAATAAACTTGGAGAGGTAGAAATGGAGAGGAGACAGCAAAAAAACCTGCAAATCACATTGCTGTGTTTCTCTTGAGCTCTCTGTCTTTCCTTTGGGTTGTCATGGGTTTTCTGTCTCATTCATTGTAAGTGCTCTTCTTCCTGGAGGACGAAGAGCCGGAGTAGGCTTTGCTGCTTTTCATTAGCACCCACCCTGGAATGTCTTTGAAAGCCGGCAGGGCATTCTTACAGGGGCACTGTGTAGAAGAGGGGCAGCAGGGCTGCCAGTCCATTCCAGCACTTGTGAAGGACTTCAAAACACATCTCCTCACAGGTGCATAGAAAGGGAACCAAACCAGAAATTTTGTGTAATGTGACATGAATCTGACTTAATAATGCTGATTTTTTGAAAGCTGCTCTTAACAGAAGCATAGATTTAAAGGGATGCTAAACTGGAAAATGTTTCTGCTTTCAGTGAGGGCATTGCAAGTTTTGATTTGAGAGAAACAGCTATTTGAATAGAAAGGTAGCTGGTGCAACATGAGAAGTAAGTGTGCAGAAGTTTAAATCATATCTCTGCCATGTATCAGGTGAGTCACCACACTTTTATACCCTTAGCTTTCCTTGGGTGGAACTATTCCAGTTTACAGAAAAGAATAAAATAAATATTAAAGGGAATTTAGGCCTTAGTATTGCACAGGATTTTGTCAAATTGTTTTCTAGCTGAAATACTGCTTAATGATGACCTGAAATTGAACATGTATAACAAGGTAGAAAAATATTTAGCTGGGAATAGCAAATCTGATGTAAGCCTCTTTCCATCACTTCTTTTCCTTACCTCAGTAGAATTGAGAGTCAAGGCAATCCTGAGCCAGCACTGATTTAGGCTGGTATGCACACCAGGTGCGGGGTGCAGTCTCCCTCCTGTTTAGCTCATGCAGTGAAATACCTGCTTCTTGATCCACAACAAATGTGGTTGTACAGCTTCTGGTTACAGATCTCATGGAGTTCATGGTATGAGCTCTGTACAGGAGTCATTTACAGAGTGAAGATCTGTGCTTAAAAACTTGAGTCTCATCAGGTGTAGCACCTCCTTATAGGTGTTCCACACCTTGCAAAAATCCTTCTTTATCTCTGACCTTTCAGCCTCCATTCACAAGAAAATTACATTGAGAGGGAGACTCTCTCCCTGAGGAACTTAGTTTATTTGCATAAATTAGAAACCTGAAAACATAAGAAAAGCAGGTATTTCTTCTTTGAGACTGAAGAATATAAACATGTGTTGAAACTTGTTTTTCAGCATTATTTAAAAATTACCATCTTCATTCAGTGGTAGACTACTGCTTTTTTTTTAATCACTGGCCTTGGTTTCCTAGTGAACTGAGTTGTTCTCTGGCTACTACCATGGAATTGTGTGGCTTTTTCCTAATAATGGTAGAATTTTAGGGTTAAAAGGGAGCACAAGAGAGCATGTAGTTCATCACCCTGCCCCAAGGCACCATGAGCTAATCCTGACAGATGTTTGTCTAACCTGTTCCAAAGCTTCACAGATATTCTTTAAGGGCCCCAGGCAACCTATTACAGAACTGCACTACACTTACTCTTGGGTATTCTCTGCTAATGTTTAAAAAACTTCTGCTGTTAAGCTTGTCACTTCTTGTCACTGTGGATATGGGAAGCAGATTGCTAGCTTGCCCTTTGCAGTAGTTTGGGGTTGTTTTTGTTTTGTGTCTTGTGTTTGTTTGGTTTGTGGGCTTTTTTTAGCTTAAGAATCATATAATGTCTTTGCTGTTTTACTTTGCTTCCTAGAGTTCCAGTCCTTTCAGTCCTCTTGTGCGGCTGATGTTTCTACAGACAATACATAATGCTATCCTGTATACCTGTAAGCTCCATTCAGACAATTCCTGTATTTCTTTTTTTATCATTACCCAGAATATATATTGCCAATCAGTTTGACTGCATTTTCTGTACTAGAAACTTAGTTCTTAAAAAAACCCTCTTTGTTTGTAGTCTACTACTGTTGAAATGATACATAGCAGCACTACGAAGATAGCTGATGTATTTTTTTGTGTTAAGAGATTACCACTGCAGGCAGTAGTGATGTCTGTATCCTTACTTAGTAGCTACTCTTTCCTCAACATGTGCATAAGACCAGTGTTGAAAGCTAGATACTGAATTGGATGATATTACCAAAAATGTCTGTATCCTCTAATAATCCATGGTTTTCAGTGATGTCTTACTGCTGAGTATATGAAACTTCTAGTCAGTGTTTCTTTAATGCTTTAGAAATCAGTGCAATAATTGCACATGTTAAAAGGCCTATTGAATGTCCATTTTATACTAAGTTCATAAAGAGAAATCTGCACTGTTGGCTGTCTCACTGATGGTCATGTCATTTGCTGTTCCACAGAAGAGCCAGCAAATGCTGTGGGTCACGGGAAACCCCTGGCAGACAAACTCTATGGAAATAATTTTATCCCAGCTTAAAATGGAAGTCCTTGTGGCCATTCCATGTACATCCATGGAAGCTAGGCATTTATAGATACCAGAGGCTCTATGAATGACTAGTAATCTTTGGGGAAATCTTTAACAAGCATTAACCCTAGCCATGGTCTTGAATTTCCATGACTGTCTCTACAAAAATGTATCTCTCAGGGAAAACAGTGTTTTGGTTTGATTGTTAAATTCAGAGTGAAGAGTTCAGTTATTTGTGTAAGACTTATTAAGTCATCATGTCTCAAGAATTAAGAGATTTAAAGGACTTTGCTATAAAAGAACTTTCATTTTCATCAACCCTGTCTTACTTAAAAGCAAACCTTTAAGGTGGGAATCCAGCTTCTGAGATGTTCTTCAATAAAGAAAATTATTTTTGGCTATTACTTTATGTTAAAAACAAGTTACTCTTTTTTTTCCTTTCTTTTCCTTTCTTTCTTGTTTTCTTTTTGAGCATTCATATATTATCACAGTCACATCTCTGTCCCAATTTTTTCTTGAATGTTCTGAGATATGTGCACCTTGTCAAAAAAAGCCAGCTGGGATGCCACAAATAGTGTGCTCTATTTATGACTGCAAAGTAATTACAATGGAATTTAAAGACTTGGTTTATAGATCCAAGATGAGGATCTTTTGTGTACACTAAAAGGATGAATCCTTTCCAGACCACTTCTTACTTGGCTGAAGATGAACTTGAGGAAGCATTTTGGAGTGTCAGCCAAGGCTGCTTTTAGAAAGACCTGGGTGGGATTCATACTGTTGATATCCAAATAAAAATAGGCCTTGATTTTAATCTCTGCATGGTTACTTTATTGTAGTTATGAAACCATGAATTAACTTTAAGGCTTTCAGGGATGAAAGGAGATGTGTAAGTAAGCGCCTGTTATCTTTTTTAGATTCATGGGAAAATATTTCATCCAGTGTCCTAGCAGCTTTCTCTTGTAGACTTGTCTTTTGTTTATTCTGTTTCTGTGTGGTATGCATTTTAGTTGTTTCCTGTGAGAGCAAAATCTCTGTGACTGGGAGAAATATGTTACAAGAACAGGAGAAGAGGATGGCAGTTTGGGGAGGAGAGAGAGTGGCTAATCTGCCATATAAAAATGGAAGTGTATTAAATATTCTTTGCTTAAGGTGAAGTTGACTATAGCTCTTTCTGGTAAATGTCACTGAAAATTGTACAGTTTCAGTATTTGTCAGCAAAAGAGTTTATTTCAGAATTCAGTAAGGGGCAACAGTTTTAGAATACAGCCCTAATCATATGAGGGATATAAATATAATCATTCAAAGGAATATATTTTAGATTATCTAGACACGTTTTTGAGTTTAAATACTGTTCTTTCCCCAGTTTCTTTAGACACATCAGCATCCTTCTCCCTGTCCATAAATCATAGGGATGGCACGGCATAATTTGTAGGACAAATACACTTATTCTGCATAAAATTTTAACACTTAAACATAAATGAAACCAACTTTGGAACAGGAGAGAAATATACATTTATAGTGTGTTTGACATAGAGAAAAATGCCTTTTGAGGTAGAGAGGTCTCTTTGCTATCAAACTAAGACTTACTTTGTCATCAAGACAAAGGATAATTGGCTGCATGACTGTATTCCTAAGCAAAGTTTATATTTTGGTATCTAAAGAATAAAATATGCTGGTATTCCCAACATACAGAGATGGTCTCTTTCTGATCTGCTTCTTGAGATATAGTCAGATGGGATTTCCATGTCTAACTGGAAGGCAAAACTGGACTAATCTAGTGATCATGACATTAGTTACTGAGCCATGACCTATAATGTACAGGCAGTACAGAAGAGAGCAGTGATACCACTTTGAATGTAGACATTGAGAGAACATTCAGTCAAAAACACTCTTGCTTCTCCTCATCAGCATGGAAAATCAGATACTTTTAAGTCCATTCTGCATTCTTTTATTATGAAGTTATACTTCTTGAGCCAACCTATATGATAATGACGCTATTAAAAAAATGCCTTCCAAAAATGAAATTCCCTGCTTCATTTATCTTTCTTCATGGAGTATGAACATTTTCTTTTTTCTCCATCTGCTCCACTCTATGTTTCAATCTTCCTTTTTTTTTTTTTTCACTGCCGTTTAACAGCTACAATAAATGTATTAGTGTTCCTATATATAGTTAAATTCATGGTCTTATCACAGTTAGAATAAGACAACAGAAAATGCAAAATTAAAATAGGACTGGTGCGCCAAAAAGGTGGCCTAAATGGAGTGATGTGGTTATCCTTGGCAGTCTGCTCAGCAGATACTGTTACTTGTGGAGGGGGGAGAACGGAGCAGGAGATGAGCAAAAAAAGACCATCTGCTGTATGGTTTTTTACTCTGGGATTATACAGTTTTCCTAGTCCCTATTCCAAAAGTGGCAGATCTTGAATGTCTGTGTGGTTTTTTTAGTGGTTACATATAGATGCAGTGCATGTTGGCAAACAGAACTGACACCATCTTTGTCAGGAAGCAAACAATTGTCTCCTTAGTTAGTCCAGGTTTAGCAAGTACCCCTGTTCATTCTGACCATCTCTGCATTCCCAACCTACATAATTTTGCCTTTTTGCCCTTCTTAAAGAGGAAAAAAAGTATAACCAAACTCCAGATATTTTAGTGAGCCTCTACAAATATTATTGCAACTATTGTATTAGCATAAGTGAGAATTTCTCTTTGGGGCAAAGGCTGCTAGTTAAACAAATACACTTATGTCACTCAAACTGCCTGTCAGTCACTGGAGCACTGTCAATTTTTTTATTTTTTAATGGGGGAACATGAGGACACAAACAGATCATACATCCAAAGATTGGAAATTATTTATAACTTTGTAGAATATAAAAAGATGTGGAATAAAGCGCATTTGTTTGTACCTGTGCCATATGAAACTTGTTCTTGTCCACACATTAGTGGGAATTTGGGTTTACAAACTTGGCATACCTTTTCCTTCTCCTAGGTCCAATGGCAGGAATCAGCTCCAATATTCTGCTCTGTCAGCATAGGGAAAAATGCCTTGTGAAATCAACAAACTCATTAATTGGAATTTAAAGGGGTAACAAGATCTGAATTGAATAAGTACAACCATCATCCCTTTTTGAGAGAAAAAAAAAATTGTCCTTAAAAGCTTAGCTGAGCCTACATCATCATTTAGGTAATTCAGTTGACAGTTATTTAATGTTGGCAGCAGTGTGTGTGTATGTACCACTGCCCTGGTAGTCAATGGAAGATGTCATAACCATTCAAGTGATTTATCAGTTTATAATTGTTATAGGTTGTAGTACCTAGAGGCCAAGAGGAAGATAATAGAGATTCTGCTTTAGCTCACATTTTTCCTGTGGAAATATCCTACAGAATGGTGTTATGAATGAAATCAGTGCTTTACTATGGAAACCCAATGGAACTATCTCATCCAAAATCCTATGTAATTTACTGGCCATAATTATAATTCTTTGCTCTGTTGACCATAACACAGAATTGCTGTTACTGTGAGATGTTTGAGAAAACAAACTGCAAACATTTTTGATGAGGTTATAATTCTCCATTAAATTTGGTAGTATTCTTCCAAAATGATCTAAATAAATAGTGTCCAGAATTAGCACATCCTTCAGGACAGCTTTTATAAAGCCAATTATGCTACCATAATCCATTTCTACCAAAGAAAAGATTAGGTATAAAGAATAGGACTAATCTAAAGCAATCAATGCTAAATTTACCAAGCCACATGCACAAAAAACCCAAACCAAAATAAACAACTGGTGGGCTTACTCCCTAGTACAGTCACTTCTAGATGATTTCGTTTTTATTCCAAAGCTGATGCAGAATGATCAAAGACTTCCATAATTTAAATCTCTTAAATCCACCTGTAGTTTCTTGGGTTGTAAATATTACCTTCTGACTATGAGCAGTGTTAAGTGATTGAGGTTTGCTTGAGTCTGCAGATGGCCTGAATGAAATCTCAAAACTGCCTCTATCCTGACACTTTGAAAAAAATATAATGCACATCATTATTCCTATTATTAAATGTTTCCATAATGGCCTTTTTAGCAAGTGGTTTGCATACTTCCCCAGGAATTCAAATGTGCTCTCATTATCATGAGTGGAGAGAGCTCTGAGCTGCTGCCATCCAAACGTAAATACTGTTAACCCTCTCAAATTTTGCACATTCTTAAAACAAAAGTCTGCATTGAGAACTCAGATTATTTGCTTTGGTACACTTTCTTTAGTAGAAGTGGATGTAAGAATTATAGTGACAGAGCTGCCCTTACAAAGCAAAATGTAAAATTTCCAATCAGTACTATTTTTAGAGGCTATTTGGACATATACAGAAAAATCTTACAGAATTTGTTTTAGACTGCTAGCCTATCATATGAGCAATTTATAACTTTTTTTGGTTTTTAATAGTCATACCAAGAATTGCTTATTCTACAAGGCTGTTTAAAGGGTAAACAATATAAAAGAAAAGAAGCCATGGGGACACTGAGGACAAGTGGCATGAAAACTTTAGCATGGCAGTAATCCGTTAAATTTCATAAGAAAGAAAAGAGAAAAATCATCTGTGTTTTCTAAATGCATGGGATTACAGTAGTCAGAAAAATAGAGTTCAGTTTTCATATTTAACTCAGCACAGCTCCATTTTTTTTGTTTATCATAACATGCCGAATAATTGCCCCCCTCTGGCACTGAGACATACCAGGATATGAGTGTGCTAGATGTAATCAGTACTGTGCCTTCTTCCTCTCTGATACAGTTTTTGTAAGGTATATCTGCAGCTTTTGCATAGTTAGGCACTCTGAGCTTTTAACAAAACTAGAAAATTTGTTTTCAAAACGCAGCTTCAAAATGTGGACACCTAGTCCCACTGTTTTTATGACTCAGATGGGAGCTCTGTGGCAGAGGGCTTAATACGGTTTCAGGTCACTGTTACACAGCAAGTCTGATGTCCTGCTTCAACTCGGCTGTACGTGAACAGGAAATAGAAGGGAAAGGAGTAGCTCTGAGCCAGTTTTAGATCCCTCTGAAGTCTAGGGCTGTCCTCAGATGTACCTAGTTCTTACAAGAAACCAGGGAAACCTCAGAACCTCACTGTCCATTGCTGTAAGTGGAGCAGAGGGCAGCAGTGGTCAGGAAATTCTGTTCCTTGTTCTGTGTGGAGAGCTTTGCACAAGTGATCAGAGTCACCACTGCTACCTGTGTAATTTTTTTTAATATCTTGAGAAATTCTTCTCAGGGATGCAAGTTATATTTTAAGTTGTCCTTCTTCTGCTTGTGTGTTGTAAAAGGGCTGAGATGTTCAAAGCTGAGTTAGGCCTAACACACACAGGGACTGTTATATGTAGTTCCAGACACCAAACAGGAGGTGTTCTTAATGTTATAAGATCTAGACTGAAATGTAGTATGTAGACTACATTTAAATCAGGTATCTGATTTAAATGTATGAATTTTATATCTCATGTACCTTCACTTTTACTTAAATGCCAGTATAGAAAATGCAGTACTCTAGGCCACCAGATCTGTGTAAGCAGCAAAGAGTTAAGAAACTAAGACAGTCCAAACATGAAGAAAAATGTAAAGACATGTTGCAGTCTGATGAAGATTACCAGACCATCACAGCAAAGCCCAAAAGCATCCTTCAAACCTCAGGAAAAAATGCACTAAAGAGTAACCATGGGAACAACAAATTTAAAGAACAAATGAAAACCAACAGCTATTTACACCCCAACAGAATTATACAAACAAACAATAAAAACAGAATCGTAAATCAGCTAAACTCAATAACTGAGCAGAATGTGGAAAAACTAAAATATTAAACATGGAATAAGGGAGGGGGGAGGGCAGGAGAAGAACCACCCAACAAACCAGTGCTAACTAAGATATAAAACAGAAAATAAAAATGCTGTATAGAAAACAAAACTGATCATTACCACAAGACAAAATATAAAGCTAAGCAAATGCTTCAATCTAGATAAATGTTAGCATTTTTTGTCTGATTTCTGCTAATTTCTTTACTGTATCATGAGTGAGTTTTTTCAACATCAATCACAAGCAGCCCATTCTGAAATCAGTGTGTTATGATGATTTAATGAGAACAGCATTTGTCTATCTTACTGGTATTAATGAAGAATAGATTAGATATCGATACCTTGAAAATGTAGAAGACATGGTATTTTGGTTAAAGGGATATGAACCTACATTTCCTTAGTCATTCAGATTCCCTTTAAACTCAGATTCCTCCAATATATGCCTATCTATTTTTAAAAGTCAACTATGGGAAACTAAAAAGTAGTGTCATAAGGTGACATTTGACATGAGTAGGAAAGGCTATTAACCTGTAGCTGGAATAATTTTTAATGAAGAACTCAGACGTGATAAAAAGATGAGTGAGAATAGGCCCCCTAAGATTAATTTGTGTGTTGAGAGTATCTTGAAAATGTTGTCTTCCTCAACCAAATAGTTGATTTATGGATATGATGCCAATAAAAATTTATACTGCAAGAAAAGAAAAAAAAAAAACAACAAACCAAACCCAAAAACTTACCATACTTCAGTGCGTTGGAAGCATCCTTCTTTATATTTTACTCATGAGATAGAATGAAGTTTCACAAATTACTGGAGTCCATTAAGGAAGAACAAGACTGTGTGGTCCAAAGTCTCACAGGGATTCTGGTCTATGTTCGGGAAGCAGCTTATTCCTTTTTTCCCAGACAAATATTTGTTACTTAGCCATTAAATCAAAGATGGGTTCATGCTGCCAAATAGATCTGAATTCAAACCATTAGAGAATTTTAGGCCACTCCCTTCCAGAGCTTTGATTTGTGCCCATCTCTTAATGTGGTGAGGCTTTTAAATTTCTGCTTGTTTTACCAGCATTAGTTAACATATGAAACTGTGTGAACATGGAAAGGAGAGTGGGAGGAATCCTGCCTTTTGAAAGATTCTGTTAATTTTCTTTGGCCAGACTTTGAGTTTGCCTCTTTCCCCTTTTTGGCAGGGTCATGGCTATCATGAATATTTGACTGAGCAGTTGAATCTGCATATGAGAGAACTTATAATGGAAGTGGGCATTTTGACTTGGTGCTAAGGACAAGGAACTAACACAATACACATTATATATTTGTACATTGTACTAGTAGACGATAATCATCTGTGCTTAAAAGTTGCAAACACCTTTGTTGGGTGAATTTGAGTTACTGAATTTGTTCCTCATCATCCTTGCAGAGGGAGACAACATGTTCATCAGATAAAGAATTAATTAAAAATAGATTTTGATTCTATATCACCATCCTAAAAAAAGAGAAGCCCCATCTTCTTGCTGGTTGGAGGCAAAGTTCTTCCATTATTTGAAGGTAATCACCAATTTAAAATCCATCCGGTCATGTAAAGTCAGAGAAATTAGTTGTCTGCTTCAGATACCAGTTAGTGTCTGTGCCACAGTTGGGAATACATCTCAACATTTGTTGGGATCTCATCCTATGACAACATTCTGAGTTACTCCAAGCAGGTCAGTGCCTCTTAGAATAGCCATTGAATCCATATTCAATTTAGAAGCAAATGGAGAAAGTTATAACAATGCTATAATATTAACAGCTTGAAGCAAATCAGTTGTGCTTCTATTATAGAGATACTGTACTGAGGTTAATTAAAAGAGAGAGTTAAGGGAAAACCATGTCCTTCCCACCTTGTAAAATGTGGTGTAATCAATAGCAAAAAATAAATGAGTGATCAGTGAAGATCTGTTTTGTTTACTGTTTACTGCATGGTTGCTAAGGAATGTCTTGGAAGATGGAGGCCAGGTTTGTAAAATTAAAGTTTTTTATCCATTACAGATTTTGTTCCTTGTGTGAGTCTGCGTCAGTAGCACGTAGTGAAATTCAAAGCTATTCCAGACTCCTTCATTACATGTGTGCTGACTGCTACTGAAAACCTCAGATGATTTTAAAATACATTCTACGCTATAGAACTCAAAAATTACTGCAATTTTTTGATTAATTTCAACTTTTTGATGGGAAAAACAAACCAAAACAATCCAAGCCAAACACCATGGATTTTGGGTTTTTTTTTGTTTACAAGGATATGATTGTGAAACATTGCTAATAAACTTTTATTAACAATAATAAATGACAGCTGTGTGTAACATGTACCAAAAGCCTGTTCAAAGATTCATTTCTAGGTTGCATGTCATGTTTAAAGCTATAAAGTATAATGACCTTTTCGGAGATCAAAGCCCTGTCTTTTTTTTTTTTTTTTTTTTTCCAAAAGAGATGTTTGAGGTTGTAAGAGCAGTGAACTCACTGAATAAAGTTTCAGTTTCTACCAGAAGTTCATTAATAGAGAAGCTGAGAATGATAGTGCCATGGCTGAATAAAGGGGACAAGCCAGATGGACAAGCAGTTGACCACATGCACTTTTCCTCAAGCATGATCCAGTAGATTAATTTGCTACCTGTGTATCCTCCCCCTAACAGAGGATTCTGTAATGAACCTGCTTTAGGTGGATTTCCTTGTGTGCATTGTGGTGGATGTGTGGCTGGCACAGAGCAAGGCTTTGCTATTAGTCAGCTTGCTGTGCTTCATCACTTGTAACACTGCACTCTCTCATGCCTCCACAGAAGCATGGCTAATGATGTAGCTTTGATGCTCTTAGTCTTGTGGAAAGATTTCCAGGCCGGCTCCATTCAGCTGGTGTAAGCATGCCAAAGGACAGCCACATCATCTGGATGCACATTCCTCTATCTCCATCAGTATTGTCACAGGCCTTGATAGTACTCCCTGTCTATATGGAATCTTTACTGACACATGCTTTGGAAGTAGTACATGTTCTTCCTATGGCATATACTATGCACTTTGTTTTATTTAAACTATTGGTTGTTTAGAAAGGTATTAAAAGGCTCTCACTGTCCTCAAACTTGACTTGAAGTTTGTAAAATACAAAGCAACAAACTGATGTGTGAAGAAGTGATGATGTTTGGAACAAGCTGCCAGGATACGGTCACATATAGGGACAAGGATACTTTAGTTGGCTACCTTTGGCCTAGAATTTTGTCTGGAGAGGTCAGGCAGTCTCCCTACAACTGAAGTTTGCAGGTTGTCTTGTTCTGCTGTAATGTAAAACAAAGCAGCATAGATCATTATAACACAATGTTGCTTGCTACTATTTACCATTGTAAAATTCACATTCTTCCAGGAATTTCTCTGTTGTGTGAAGGACCATGAAGCCTGTTATGAGTATTTTAACCACAAGGTTCCAAATTCCAGATAAAATAATTTTGTTAAGTGTTCTGAGAAATAAGTAAAAATTTATGACAACTGCAAAATATTTTTTTCAGTGTTTTTTTTCTGAATGAAATTTTGTATAAACCATTTCATGTTTTATGGGAATGTCAGCATGGTCTTTACAGAACTTCCGTGGTAGAAGCTGTGACTAAGGGAAGATCCTTCTTGTCAATTTTAATTGACCCAATAAGGTAAGATTTCCATCTCTGTTTTCTTTTGTGAATGTTAAAGCACCACTGACTATGTCTATAATTGTAAGTTACTGAGTAAAGATAGGCTTCTCAAGGAATGTATTCAAACTCCCCACTGTTGATAACTGTCCTGACGCTGAGCAGATGTTGAAAAGGGTAGTTCCAGTACTGACTTGTACTTTCACAATCTTTGGTCAATATTATTACTGTCTGTGCTCTTAGGCAGCATTTTTCTGTGCTGTATTCATCCTTAAAATTTTTTAGCTGAGCAGGGCAGCACAGGTGGGGTCCATCATCAGAAGTACCTGGTATTTCACCACCTTACTTTCACTCAGCATTGTTTTAACTTCACTGTAGACCTTTCCATAAACCAGCTTCCCAGCTTCTTGGTTTGCTTACAAGTGCTGTAGTCACAGGGAGTTTACCCTTCTGTGCTTATAAGGCTGGCATCACCAAGTGTTTCAGCAGTGACATCTTAGCAGCCAGGTTTTAAGAGCTGCAGCTCAGAATGAGGAAAGGGGCTATTTTGGGTGGTATTACTCCATTGCAGACACAGAGAATGTGGATAAGCACATATATTTATAAGGGCTGAATTTTGGAAGACACCAGATACCACAGCGATAAGTGCCATACAAGTACCTAGATAAACTCTTCTCTGGGAGGCTGCCAGTATAACATCAAATGAAGTTAACACCTTGTGTTGCATGGTGGTCGTAAACCAGGGCATTTCATCCTGAAGAGGAGAAATTGATGACACTGTGCTATCAGCAACTTCAAATTTTACTGCAGCCTAATAGAAAACTAAGTCTCCGTAATAATGGCACCAGAAAAATTATGAGATAGCATTTTTTTTTAAATGATGTTAAGAGAGGAGTTAATAGCAAGTACAAGTTGAACAGAAAATAACACATTTAGCTATGGCAATACTTATCTATACAAAATTATTCTTCCATCAATAGCCATCCATTGGTCTTGGATCAGACTGACAGGGCATTGCAGTTCATATATAAGCAAACAAATGGATACATAAGTAAGTTTTCAGAATCCAAGAAGCAATTAAGTTAACCAGTAAACATTTGGTACAGACATGAAATGACCATACAGCACCCTTATCTCTTGGTTTGGTCGTAATATTGTGCATATATATTTGTGGTTCCTTTCTCTGCCTGTCTCTCTCTTCCCCCGCTTTTGGTAACATTGTCCAGATCTTATTTCCTGCTGTGGGGCCTCACATTAGGGTATCATATTTTTTCCTATCTGGTGGCCTGCGGTTTGTCTATTTGTCTATCACTTGAGTGTTTCTATTTTGGTGCCAACTTATAATATCCCAGACTTCAGATCAAGGGTTTCTAACAGACTGTGCCATGGACCTGCTTCCTTCCCATTTGTGATCATAAAACTACCCCTTTTGTTCACACAAAGCCCCTGCAATATGCTGCTCAGGAGCCAAGACCTGCCCTAACAAGGCAGAATTTCTCCAAGTGAAAATGGAATGATTCCAATGGAGTCATCTATATGCTCCACACTTTTCTCACTCAGGCGTGTAGGAGTTGTGTCTGGGCAGACTGGGTACAGTTTCATTCTGTACCAGAATTAGGAGAGCAGATGGGTGATTTAGAGTCATATTTCCCTCCCATCTCTGATCCTGCACTGAATCCAGATCAAAATCACTATTTTTCATCTCATCACTCTTATTCTTTTCTTCTAGCTGGGCTAATTCTTTTCTCTCTTTCCCAGCCTTCACAAGGAGATGTTGTCTTTATTTCAACAAGAGATGGTTACCAAGAGATTTCTCTAGGCATTGTGAAATAGGATGAGTGTTGATCCAAAGCTAGAAGGAGATAGGGAGTATCTTCTTCTCCACCTCACCCTCCAGTTCAAGTAGACTGAAAGTAAACTTGTGCTAAAAGCAGAATTAAATTTTTTAAAATCTATTTTAAAAGCTAGAGAGATGGCTTGCTAGAGTAATCTTGTATCCCAAGGATGACAGTACTATCTAAGTAGGGGAAAGATATTCTTTGAGCAGGGATTTCATCTTTCAATGTGCCTGCTTTAAGAGCTCCCTGAAAAGTGTTGCTGCTGTTGCATTTCTGAATGCCTTTGAAATGTCAGGTTTCTGGCCATAACATCTTTGATTCCAGATTATTCTTCATAAGGAACCAAAAAAAAATTCTATTTTCACCTTTTCACAGCACATTTTTCACCTTTTTGGGGCTACAGTGTTATAAGGAGAACTGGGGTCATTTTATTCTTCTCTGTAGCTCTTTATTCCCTAAAGCATATGGAAAGCCAGAGAAATTGGAAACACAGAGCCTACCAGTTATCTATGCATTAGCTGTGGAGACTGTTCCTTGCATCTTTCTATTGAGTATTTGTTTCTGTCTACATTTATCTTTAAAATTTCATTTTTAAAAAATTTAAAATCACTCTTTATACTATGCTGTCCAATCTTCTATCCAGTTATTTAAGTCAGGTGCACTACAGTGCAACTCTATACTTGGAATTGGTCTAGAAATGAAATCTCTTAAGACCTAGGTTAAATTTAATATTAAAGTTTTAACTAAACAATTTAACAAAAGATAATGAGACTCCTCACAGGCATTCCAGCATTCTCTAACTTATTTTTCATGCAAAGCAATTTGTGCCATGTGACCTGTACTATAGAAATGCAGCTGCAGTTTAAGGCCAATGCATTGCGTAAGAGGATGCACTTCTGCTATCAAAACTGGCTTTTGTAGCCTTAAGCCCAGTCCTTAAAAGTAGGGCTAAGCAAGATTATGATGAGATATTGATGCTATTGTTTTGCTCTGGATGCTGTCATGTTCCCTTACCCCTAAGATTTCATTCCTCTATCAACATTACTATGTGGTACTTCGTTGTTTCTTGTATCTTATGTACTTTACTACCCTGAACTTTAAGGACACTCATGTCAAGGGTGTATCAAATATGCCTGTGTCACAGGGGGACACCAGCACTATATAAAGTAAAGCAAACTGAGTGTAGAAAGGATCCACTGACAGAAATCAGAACTTTCTTCCCAGCCCCCAATCTTGCTTATTTCACCAAGCAGGATATAAGAGCATATGCACAGACAAACTGGCGTCCCATTACATTCCTCCAGGGTAAATAATTTATCAGGACCGATGCTGATTAAGTATAAATGTGGAGAGTGTCAGGAATCCAGGTGACACAGTAGTGAGTGCTGGCTTTTGCCTCCAAGGAGTGCAAGTCACATTTCTGCCATTACATCCACATCCTCTTTCAGGGAATATTTGTGATTCTTGTGTGCTATTTTACTTTTGGGGAATAGAACTCTTTTAGAAGGAAACAAAATATATTCACTCAGGCTAGTGTCATAGCACACATTTAGTCCTAGAGTGTATCCTCCTTAGGGAGTAATTACATTTGGCTGGATCTTCAACTGACTGATTTTATTCAGTCCTCTTTATAAATCCTTCCGTTTCAGTCCTCACTCCTGAATACATTTTATTCCTGAGGTTTTATCTGTCTGTTTTGAAAATGCTCCAGTTTACTTCTGTTTTAAGGTCATAAGCTTTAAGCAAGTTTAAAGTTGTGTACACATACCTTTCATCAGATGGCAATACTCACTGCACTGTATTGTTGTAATACAGGCACTGAGACAGGCCTTGGAACTCCAGTAGCTCACAGGACATCCAAAAACTAGATTTTGTAACACCTGTGGGGGTGTTGATGTGGAGGTTGTCAAAGTATCCAAAGCCACTTTTCCAAATGGATCTCGTCCAGAATATTCATTTGGTTCTTGCCCTGTTGAGATGGGAAACACCAAATGCTGTTTAAAATTCTAGGCCTAGAATACTGCACACTGATGCAGAGAGCCTGAGCTCTGCTGATAGCAGCTGCTTAGAAGATCTTTGTCAAATATACAGTTTACTTAGATCAAAAGTGTATCACCTACAGAGAGTGCAAAAAGTCAAGATGCAAAATTGAAGGAGTGCTCTCCTCCAGAGAGAGCACAAGGTTCAGTAGAAGCTTGAGAAACTAGTGAATGCCAGACAGATGTAAATCAGCAGTGAGTGCAGCTGGAATGCACAGCTGGGGCAATTGCTGGGAAGAAGGCAAAACCTCCTTTTAGACTCTGCTAGTCAAGGAGCTTGGGCGTAGTACTGCCAGGCTCATTTCTGATATGCTTCATGATGGGCTTGGGTCATCCTTAAGTCAGTCTTACCATGGACAGTAGGAAAGTGTCTCTAATGCACTGGGGTATTCTCTGTTGTCAGATGGAGGGATGAACTTTTATAGCTGATGTTTGCTAAATACTGTGCCAAAAATGCACATCAGTAGAATCTCAGTGGGACTGTTCCCTTTTAAAAGCAAGAAAACTAGCAGGAGACAACACATGAGATGGAACAATTGACAGGGCCATTACTATATTTTTATGTCCTCCAAAAAATATCTACCTGGGATCTCAGCTCTAAGCTGCATCCCCAGACTTTATAGATAAGGAATTGGCTGGACAGACACAGCCAGAGAGTTGTGGTCAGTGGCTCTATGTCCAGGTGGAGTCTGGTGATCTTCAGGGCTCTGTCTTGGGACTGGTGCTCTTTAATATCAGTGACACAGACAGTGGGATTGAGTGCACCCTCAGCAAGTTTGTAGATGACACAAAACCAAGTGGTGTGATTGGCACAATAGAAGGACAGGATGACTTCCAGCGGGGGCCTGGACAAACCTGATAAGTGGGCCAACAAGAACCTCATGAGCTTTAACAACATCAACTGCAAGGTGCTGCACCTGAGAGAAGTACTGGGGGGTTCTGGTGGATGAAAAGCTAAGCACGAGACAACAGAGTTCACTTGCAGCCAGTGGTATCCTGGGCTACATCAAGAGAGGTGGCCAGCAGGTAGGAAGAGGGTGATTCTCCTTCTCTTTCCTTAGAAGACTGCATCTAGAGTGCTGCATCCAGAGCTAGAGTCTTCAGCACAAAAAAGACATGGACCTGTTAGAGGGTGTCCAGAGGAAGCCACAATGGTGAGCAGAGGACTGGAGCATCTCTTCTATTAAGACAGACTACAGAGTGGCCTTCTTCCTGAGGAAGAGAAAGCTTCAAGGAGACCTCACTGTGGCCTGCCTTTGAGTACTTAAAGGGGACTTATAAAAGAGGGAGAGTGACTTTTTACATGGGCAGACATTGACAAAATAAAGGGAAACAATTATGAATTTGAAGAGAAGAGATTTAGATTAGATGATAGAAGGAAATCCTTCAAGAAATCCTTTACTGTGGGAGTGGTGAGGCACTGGAACAGGTTGCCCAGAGAAGCTGAGGATTCCCCATCCCTGGAAATGTCTAAGGCCAGGTTGGATGGAGCTTTGAGCAATCTGATCTAGTGGGTGGCATCCCTGCCCATAGCAGGAGGATTAGAACTCTAGATGACTATTAAGGTGCTTTCCAGTCCAAACCATTCTATAATTCTATGAAATCAAAAACAGATACCAGAAACAGCTCAGCGTTTTCTTACAGAAAACACTTGCCTTATACTTACAGTCCTAGCATTCTCAAAGTCCATGCTTTTTGGAATCCAAGACAGTCATCTCTTGAATTACCTTTCTCGATTTCCTATATAGCTCCTTGTAAGTCCATTAGCAGGAAATCCAGTGGAATGTGCAGAAATAACTTCCAGACTAATGGAAGACAATCCAATCATTTGTCCTTTGACAAATGGAATATTTAGAACGAGGCAAAACAAAGTCTTTAAACTAATCAAAAATCTACCATCTCTTAGAAAAAAAAATTAAAAGTCATGTTAGCTAACTTATAAAAGACTAGTCATTATAGAGTAGAAATATGTAACTTACCATAGTTAGATTAGATTTACTAATATTTTTATTTAGACTATATCTGCTCTGTTCCATTTTCTTGTTGTGTTAAACTGTCTTGACAGCTATGCTAGTGAAAGTATTTCAATGCACTGAATAGATGGGAAAAGACATAAAATCTTCCCAAAGAAAAACTGAGAATAAATCCTATAAATAAATACAGAAATGAGCTTAAAACCACAAAAATTTATTGGAGCTAGTCTTGGCTTTTCCCAAATATTAAACATATTCAAATCTAAACTCCTAGCCTTTCTTTGTTTAGAAAAATTGACTTTGGAAAAAAGTAATCTCAGAGGTTTAAAATTTTCAAAATGTGTTGATGAAAACATGTTTGTTTTTCTAGTTTTGTTTTAACGTAACTTATCAAATCAAATAAAATTTCACTTAGATTTCTTTAAATGCCAAAACAGTATTTTTATATAAACAGCATGTTTATATGTTTGTTTGAAACATTTTTTCCTCATGAAAACTGTCAGTACCATGCAAGATGTTTTTCTTCTTTTTTTCTGGACAGTCTTACAATGCTAATAACTTTGTCCAGCCTCTGAATTACACAGCTGCTGGATTTTACTGTCAGCCCCCCTCATTGAGCTTTTCTTGCTTCAGAGAATTTGATTAATCAAAGTAATTAGTTTTAGTATATTGGGAAATTTCTGTTAAGTCTGGCAAGGGCTGTAGCCTAAGTGAGGAGTAATGCTATCTACACTTAGGATAAAAGACTATGGAACATCTCAATGAAGGAAAAAATAGACCCAGAGCTTGCTTCTGAAGTATATTCTCATTTTTAGTGTTTATATATAGCAGTCATGTTCCCCAGAGACAGTTTAGAGGATGGGGAGAATACTGGCTCCACTATGCGTGTCACCTTGACAAGGTGAAAGAGAGTATCATTTCAGGCCAGCCGTGAAAAGAGCGTGGAGCCCTCTTGGAAGTGGTACAAGGAAAGTATGCATGTTGCATAGGAGTCAGTCTTCTTTGGAAACCTTTTATTAGTACCAAGCAATAAACTAATTCGTGTATGTTCAACATCATGAGATACAGTTTGAGTGTTCCTCCCCCTGCTCAGAGCCCCACCGACAGGAGTAACAATTGTAAGCAGTACACAGCTGCAGAGCTGTTCAGGCCTGACCCTGCAAGGTCTGCTGCTGACTGCAGCCTGTTACTCACCCAATGTAACGTGTAAGGCAGCTTGGGCTGATGCAGCCAAATTACCTGATTTACCCTTTCTGTAGGTGGGAGAAGAGAGCAATAAGCACCTTGCCAGTGAGACACAGCAACCTTCCAGTGCTTCTGAGCACTTCACTGGAGCTGGTGGCTGGTTAAGTCAGCCTTGGATGGCAGTCACCCAATTGACTGTATATGCTGCTGGCATTCTCTCAGAAGCCAAATCAAATACCTGCTCCTTGTGAAGGACTTGGATTGCAAAACCAGAGCTGTGTTGAGTTCAGCATTTGAGTCGTTTTGGAATGCTGTTTGGGTAAAAAAATAGAAAATAACATGACTCATTCTATGACAACCATAAAATACAGCAGTGTCAGAGTCATAAATTGTTGTCTATTAATGTATCACCCACCTAGCAGAGACAGATTTCTGCCAACAGCTCTGCCCATAAGAGATAGAGTTTTGCGTAATTTTTAAGGTGGAACATGCTGGATTTAATTACAGAAATAAAGTTTGCCACTCAAAAAATATCATGGCATTGTTTTAGATTATTTCCTCTTCCATTCTCAGCAGCTCTACTGTGGAGCAGTAGCCTTCTTAAATATGTTTTGTGGACATTAGGACAATAAAGGAAATCCTGATAACATAGTTTGCAAAGTTACCCAGAGGTCATTACTAAAATGGGATCACCAGCAAAGAAGCAGCGTAGAAAAAATAAATCCATTCTTCAAACAATTTCAAGTCTTGACTTCACTAATGCAGGATGTTCTGATAAACCCAGAAAAAACATCTTATTTGCCCTTATTTACTTAGTTTGCCCCTTCACTGCTTAAAAGTCAATAGATTAATACAACTGATCTCTAGCTGGATCACCCTAGTTACAAGGAGCAACCTGTATTTTGGCTGAGGTGGGTACAAAATATAAGCTGTTAAAGGCAGAATAGGATAGATTCTTTTAAGGAGTGTTATATGTGCTCACACAGAAGAAGGAAAAAGCCACACATCCTGTTCCAACCTTCGCTAGTCTGCATGAAGCATGCTAGAGAATGAATACTGTAATAATTTTGAGCAGCTTAAACTCAACCATATTTTCATACTGTTTGTGTTGGTTATCAAAGTCTCTTAGAAAATATGGTAATTCTGGGAATAACAAGTGATAACTGTAGGAGGGACAATAAAGCAAGCCTGAGAGCTGATGTAAGGATTGCCAGCTTCTTAACTTTAAGGATGACATAATTGCTGTCACCACAATCCATCGATGTAAAGGGTCTGGAAGCAAGCTGGCAGAAATACATATTTTTCAGAGAGTTGACAGGTGGAGTAATTTATTTAATTGTCCTTTCGAGCAATGTTAGGACTCATATAGGCTTCCCATACAGCACATACTGTATATCGTCCCTATGAAATATGATGAAGCACAGATCCTTTTTGAGCACATTAGCAACCAGATCCAAAACAACAGGGCTATAATTTTACAGTTACTGTGCATGATCCATTTGCCTACATCTCCTCATCCCTTTTTTGGCTGTTACTTTTTAAAACATGAAATATATTCTGTAGTGCAACCCTTCCTGAAGGAATATATTATCAGTGCTTCTGTGTAGCGGATGGAACTGTCTAAAGATTTCTGTTATGTTTCTAATTCTCCCAGTGTTTTTCAAATTGTTTTGAGAATGAGACAAGTCAAAATAATTTGAGCTAGGAAAAGGAGGAGCCACAGTTAAGAGTACTATTATATAATAAGATTTAAGTGACTGTTAGGATTTTCAGTGTCTTAAAAATTGTAACGAGATGCTGGCTGAAGTGCTTTGGATGCAAGGAAGACTGTAAATACTTTAATTGCCAAAGTTAAGCTTCTTCACTGCTCTTGTCTGTAATACAAAATCACCTAAGGAAAGTGAAAGTGAAAGTTCTGATGGCTGGTGCCTCCTCAAGTGTATAATTTAAGAATCATTGAAAAAGATGTGGTGCTATCCTCTTGACATGGCTTAGAGAATTTGCATATTCTAACACAGTGAGGTAAAGTATTATTTTACACAATATATGGGACTTGGCAGGGTACAGTGAAACAAACTTTTTAAATACCCTTTTTAAATACCCTTTTCTTCCTCATTTATTCAGGGGAGAAAAAAATTTAAAATTGAAACAATACCATAGAAAAATCACATAGATAAAGAAAGTTACCTCTCTTTTCTGCTATGTAGGAGTATTTATGTTCCTGTAAGCAGACTGGGAAAGTGGGAATGTCTTCTTTCTTAGGATCTCCAGAGACTGCCAGTTCTATTCTACTCCTAACAGAGTTTTCTGGAGGTCATAAGGAATACAATGGATTTTTAAGTAAGGAAGTATTACAAGATTTCTCTATGAACCTTGTTGCCTTAGAACCTGCTTCATTTGGCTGGGACTGTGTGATTCCATTTTCTTGGCATTAAGTTTGAAGACCATGGAGCTTGTGGAGCACAGGGGAAACTACAGCCTTATTCCAAAAGCTGCGGAGATGGTGTGGCAAAGCTATAATTTCTCATGCCCCTTAGAGAAACTGATTGTTGAACCAACCTGACATTGATGCATCTAGGAAAGAAGTCTGACAAGGAGCTCACATGACAGTATACAGGATTTGTTGTTTGAAATGACAGGTGACCATGTGACTCAAGCTCCTCCATGTCACAGGCAAGAATGATACTTCCTCACACAGTTCAGTAGTTAAAATTTCAAAACAAAGCTGTGTGATTCAAGTCATGAAGATATTCTGATTTGTTGAATGTATTGCAAAAAATGATCCAGTAGGAACTGGTCTGAAATTGTCTCATCTATCATTCAATATGTAACATGTTTTGCATTATGATTCATGCTGTCATTGCAATTGCTGTAACTATCAACTGATAGATGACAGTGGGAGCCAACCTAAATCTCAGGATAAACAGGGAGGGTAAACATTACTTTCAAAGGAGTTGTGCCTGCTTCATTCCACCAGTTAATTTACTTAGCTTCATGGAATGCCATACACCATTCTTTGTTGTGTTGTTGGGGGAAGAGGAGTATTTTAAAGGATGTGCAAGTCTTTCCTCCTGTTATGTGGCATAAATCAAGAAGTCTTGTGCTCCAATGGGGAAAATAGACTCCTACAGTGAAATCCTGGTTAGCACTAGGAGCTCTGCTTTGAGAGCTTAAGTCTCACCCCCTAATTTTCAGAATTAGCAGCCAAAGTATGAATAAATTTCTAAGTTGACAGTAAGGATAATCACTTACAACTAAAACAACTTTGCATTTCTGCTGAACAAACTGAAATAATTGCTTCAGCAAAAAAATGTAAAATAACACTTCTCAAGGGTCCACTATTTGAACATATATCTAGTGTTTACTGTGTTTTCTTACTGTGCTCCCATTTTGCACACAAAACCCCTGTTCTCTATGCGAAGAATTTTTGAAAGCCCAAAGAATTCAGAATCAGGTAGAAGTTAGGCATGGACATACTGTCTGTGTTTTCAGAACATGATATATAATTCCCTTGCTAGTTTCTCATAATTCCTGGCTCAGAGAGTACACTTTACTCAGAGAAAGCAGTGTAGCTGGTCTATGTCATTAGGACATAGCCCAGATGTGTATTGGGGACATGCAGCATGCAGCACTCTGCTATTTGTTTTCTGAGTACTTGTATGTCATCGTACTGCCCATACATAATTCAGATGCAAGTGAAAGCCACTTTGCTGAGCTCCCTTGTTGATCCATAGGGTCTTTTTAACTTTGTAGAAGCTTGCAGTGGCAAAGGGCAGAGTTAATTAGAAATGGCCTTGTCTGTTCAGTAGATTGCATCTGTTTAAATTTCAGTTCCTAATCTGACGTAGTGTTCTCAGAGCCATATCTTTTAAAACTTTCCAGTAAAATTAATAGGCAATGAGGCTAACCTGTGTCAATTTTAGATAGCAAAGGATTCTCTTAGCTGAACTTTTAAGTATATACAGCACCATTTTCTATCACTTATCTCTGTAGCATATTTGTTGTATAAGAATAATGTCTTTTCATTCCTCCCACTGCTACCTTTCATTCTTTGCCAGTATACATAATGATTTTGGAGGATGAATGAAGAAGTCCTGTCTGAGCTCTTAATCTCCCTTTTTATCTTATCTTCCACTCTCAAAGTAACTTTCTGATAAATTTGTTTGTTAAGAGAGGATAAACTGTTTGCTTCAACTTTGGTTTAATTATGATACTGAACTGTAAAAAAAACTTAATGAGAAGGTGCTTGATCAGTGCTAGAGCTGGAAAAATATTTCTGCATTTCTACAATTACTTAAAATTTGCAATTGACTTCACCCTTTGAGATTGCTTCGTACATAAAATCTAGGAAAAAGTTCATTGGCAGAATACTTGCAAAAAAGAGCAAAGTTGGGACTTAAACTAATTCCCTTTGATTCAGGTTTTAAATAGCCAGTCTTATTTATGGTTTCCTGTTTAATTTTTTGGTTGCTTGTTTATGAAGTTGGGTTTAAGAAATCCAGTCACTAAGGAGTGCTCTGGTGTTCTTGGTACCTATGTGTAAGATGACAGAATCACAGATTAATCTGAGTTGGAAGAGACACGCGAGGATCAAGTACAACTCTGAAGTGAATGGCCAATTTGGAGATTTAACCCCAACGCTGGTGCTACTAGCACTTTGTTCTAACCTAAATGTTGATGATCCCTGCCACTACAAGTCCAAACTTAAACATATCTTCTCGATATCTCTCAGCATCTGTTTTTCAACAGAAATCTTGTTGAAATGGAAAGACTTTCAACACTTGTTCATGGTGTCTGAAGGTTCCAGATACAGTATGTGTGATCAGTCCATGGGGTGTGTGAAGAGCACAAACAGGTACAGGCTGCTGGTCTGCATTTGTCTGGTAAACTGAGCTCAAATCACTGATGCAGTGCCTTAGGGATAGGTATTTAGGAAGTGTTGTGTATGCACCACTAAGTGCAAAAATAAAGCATCTGAACCTATGGAGCTGGCATCTAGGACACCACACCAACTACTGAAGCACAGAAAGTGACTTGCAACAAGCAGTTCAGAAAGAATCTACATCTATTCAAATGGCGAAATTTATTCATGAGCTGAGAAACAAATAGTGTTTTGAGAATTGTTTGAATCCAGAGGATTGAAGTGATGCATATGCCTTATGCTGGTCCTCCACAGAGGAATGATATTCATCCAGTGTGAATACTTTTGAATAGAGAATGAATATTTAAACCACATGGAGACAACTGATGAATAGAAAAAGAGGATAAATTATAAAATTAATTAATATTAGTAGTGAGTGCTTACAAATAGCGCTCATCAAGGACTAGACCTTTTGTTGATCTGACTGGGTGGGCCCATGCTGGTTTGAATTAGCTTTGTATGAAAACGATCATCAAAAAAGACAAAACATATTTTAAGAAACCCTTTTAATACAGCATAACTCAGAACAAAATATACTATTGTTTAATAAAGCTATCATAGGCACAATTCAGAATTTATAAAAGTTAGCCTCTTGGCTTGAAAGCAGAACAATATCCTATTCCAATACATTTATTTTCTTATTATGAGGAGTTTTATTCAAACATAATGTATTTGATTGTAATAACCTGGAACATAACTGGCCTATAAAAGTGGAAGAGAGAGCAGCAAGTCAAATGCTAATGCCTACATTCTTTGAAGAAGTACTGAACAATATATTTATATGTTTTTTATCAGTACAATTATTTACTCTTAGATGAAAAACATACAGAAAACAATTAGAACATTGCATAAAAAGGAAGCCTGCAATCTTTCATTTTATGAACCTCGCCCAAAAAAAGTATTTCCAGATGGAAGTATTATGCTTATTTGACTTAATCTTTCACTAAATTAAATTAATTGCCCTGGTCCTTGTCTCTTCTGCAGGTGCCCCAGCTTTAGTTTTGGTCTGTCTTCCTTAGCTGACACCTTGTCAAGTATAACTTCGTTTCAATGTAGTGTTTAACTTCTACTTACATGATTTATACTAACTTCACAGTTTTCAGGTGTGTCTGCTACTGTCCAGTTTTATTCTCTTTGAAGTCACTGATTCCCCTTCCTCCTAGCCCTGATGTCAATCACAGCAGTTAGGCCATTGTCAAATATGATCAGAAAATTCGGTGTCTATCAACTCAGCAAGGTCAGAATAGTGATCCTATCTCTGATATATCCTAAAGTAGTCTTACTTGAGTTCATTATAAATTAATTTATGTATCTGCTTTCTTCCCAGTCTCAGGCCAATTGTCTGAGAAGAGATCTTGCCTCTTAATTTTATTTTTCTAAACCAATTTCCTTGCACCTAGATTTTGAGTTTTAATACAGGCCTTTCGTTTCAAAATATAGCAGTGTCATCATGGTAGCTACTGGCATCATTAGCACTTTGGATTTCTTAGCAATAGAATGAAAATCTATGCAAAACATGTCTTCTCAGTCACATAAGAGATGCTGACCTGCACTAGGGAAAATTCATGTGCTGTTGTGATCTAGAGGATAGAGAGTACATATATATTGCAAATAAGCATGTCAGAGATAAAAAATGTGCTGTGCAGCAGCACACTACTTCCAGTAGTCTGGAAGGTGAAGCTGAACTGAAGAGGCTGGAAATGTTTGCATTTAACCTTCTCAAGGAAGAAAGCCTGGGAGCTAGCAGGGAAGTGAAAAAGCTAGTGTTTGGATCCAAAACTCCTGAAGGAAGCATCGTACATAAGAGCAGTAACTGGAACCAGAGAGTAGTGAAGGTTGGCATCCTCTCCTCTGCTGGCTGGGGTGTAGCCCTGCCCCAAAGGCCCCTGCAACCTCCTCACCCAGCTCAGGTATGGAGGGGCATCCAGCTCTCCTCAAGAGATAGAGTATGTACTCCCTTCCCTTCACATGATTCTTTTTTTTAACCTGCATCATACTTGCTGAATTTATTCTTCAAATTGTTTTTTAATCTACATTTTAATGCACTGATTTAATGCATGTCTTAAGTCACATGCTTTTTTTGGCTCTTCTTCCTTATTTGGAAAAGGCAGCATAGTAGGTCTTTGATAAGCTGACACCCATCTGCCCCAGTTATGTGATATTAATTAACCTTCATTATGCAATGATTACCTGTATCAGTACGACATAAGTCACTCTTCCACAAATACTGCAGACTTTCACCTGGTTGTTACATTAGAGCTTTCTGTCATTTCATACTCTTGTTTGGGGCTTTGGCTGGTTCTAATTCTGACACATAATGTTGTGAGACTCTCTCAGATACACATTTGAATTGTCTTCCTAATCATTCTATTCCTTGGAAGAGTAAAAAATACAAGCTTGTACAGCTAAACTTCCAAATGTCCATGATGCAACAGATAAAGCTTTCTCAAACAGTTATAGAAATCTTCTTTTCTTGTAAATTGCATTATGACTGCTTTGAAATCCAATGGAAATAATTAAAAAGTGGTGAGAGCATTTGTGGCAAGCCCATCTTTAACATATTAAAATCACTCCTGAAACAATGCTGGCTATGGACAAAAGGTAGTGCTTCAAGAAGAAAATACAGAAGAAAATAAAGAGTTGGCCTGCCACTCCCAACACATGCATGCACAGCCTGCCACAACATTTTTGTAGGTTGTCCCATTTTTAAATTACCAGGATGCAAAATAGACACTTGTTTTATTTTCCACATTTGAAGCAGCTAGATGATGTCAGAGACGCCCATGTTAAAAATTATTCTCATATGAAGTGGACTCAACAAAAAGGTAAATTCAATTTTGGGCATCACTAATTTTTAGATCAGTTTACTGATGGTGGCTTTCTTCCCTATTGGCAAAGCAGGCATGCTTTCCTGATGCAATGTGCTACAGTGCTTGCTCAGAGGTGTAGGACTTTCATAGATGAGTTTATTAGCTAGAAGCTAATAGTGCCATAGCTGGAAGAGTCTATGGCACTGAAATACAGAAAAATAAAAAGTCTCTTCCTGTGAAAGAGTAAACCTATTCTTAACAATTTTTCTGTTAGTATCTGTGCCTAGTGAGATATGTTCATGGCCTGATTTAAAAATTAAGGAGGTTCTGACAAGGTGAGAAAAAATATTTATAGATACAGAATGCTAACTCTAGACAATACTTTAATATGTAAATCCTGGCAGGAGAATTACAAAGGTCTGAAACTCACAAGTAGTGAAGTAAGAAGTACTGTAAATTCCAAAAATCCTTTTACACATATCTGAGCAGAAAAGTGCTTTATTAACAGCTCCCATAAATTTCTGGACTGTGTCTTTTAATGCTTTAAGTGCATGAATTAGTTCTTGCTTTTTTGTTTGTTTGTTTTTTAATGTGGTTTTGTATATTTGACTAGTATTGAAGGCAAGGTAAGGAAAAAAATAGCTATGCCACAGTGAGGCATATCACTCCATGTGTTTAAATTTGGCTTTTTCTGTGGTTTTCAGAAGAAAGATTACCTGTTTTCTCCATTTTCTCATCTCAAGTTGAGTTGTTAGAGAAATTTTTGTTCGTTTGTTGAGCTGATTTTTTTTGCATTTTACCCTGTGGGGATGTGAGATCACAGACACCTAATCCATATCAAAGAGCACGACTTCTTAATTATATTTTCCACTGACTCCTAAAGAGAATCTGCAGATGAAGAAAACTCCTGAGTTGACTAAGAAGGAGGACATTTTTGTCTTAATACAGCCATGTACGATCTAACCGAGCCTTTATCTCTTTATATGATGCCATTTCAAAGACATGAGCAAGATCTGCAGTTGTCATCCTGTTGCCTTTAGGTGCACTTGGAGCTCTGAATGAGTGGCCATTCCCCACAGATACAGACCTGGTCTGTGCTGGAGTTTGAAATTGCCCTCATTTCTGAAGGCAACCTGTATCTGCATCTCCAGATGCACAAAGTATTTTTGATGTTTTAAGTTAAGAAAAAGATGAAGAAGAAAAATCCTGGAATCTTAATGTATATAAAAACAATAATCAACTATCTTCTTCTTTCCCTCTCTTTTACTCTTCCTGTGTCCATAGTTTTGGATCCCATGCAAATGCAACAGACATTACTGATTTAGACAGGAAAAAATATGGAGGACTTGCTCTGTAATTTACTTCAAAGCAAAAATAAAGTGCCAAAAATCATATTATAGTATCCAAGATACTTTTTCAAGGAGATATACTTTCACAGTAATGAATGCATGTGTAAAAATAAAGGGGGGGATTTTTTATGGAACTGGCTGATAGTTTAACATATTCCACATAAAATGAATACTCTGAAACCTTAAAGAATACAGTCAGTATAGGTCACATTACACTGCTAAAAACATTCATGTGAACTTTGCTAAGGGAGTTAATGAGACTATCTCATATCGTCTCACAGTTTTGAGTCATGTTGTAGATTCTGACTGCAAACGCTCATATTTTATCTCAGGTGTTCTATTATTCTATGATTCTGTGATAATGAAGGCCATAATGAGATGGACTGAGAAAGACACCATAGCTTTTGCTGCTGTACACAAAAAGAGATTCAGATTTGGTGGAGAGAGGAGAACAGGATGGAAAAAAGTGGGATAATGGTGTCTATGGATGGATAGCAAGTCAGAAAAATTTCAAGGAGGGTCAACATGTGCTCCCCCTTTCTACCTAAAGGAATTTTGTTTCATCAGCAATGATGTCCAAGGATTGTTGTCATTGTGGGTAGTGTTAGATAAAATCCTGTTGCTCTCCTCTTCACTGTCCTAATGTCAGGAAATCAGTAAAATACTAAAGGTAACTGTTGGTGAGAGTGCTGTTATGGGCAGGATCTGGCTTTGGCCACCCTTTCTTGGGAGTTTTGTGTTGCTAAATCAGGTTTCTGATTAGATGTTTGTTTGAAAGAAAGGCATCTCTTCACATATTTCCAATAGTTTGATTATTTTGCCTACTAAAGTTTGTCTGAATTGAAGAAAAGATTGTACTAGACTGACCTTAATCCATCTCCCCTCTCCCACAAAAAAGGTGGTGCATAGGGAATTGCAAAATATTGGCATTATTCATTTATCTTTGAATTCCATGTTTTTACAAAATGTATAATTTTTTCTAGAAGACTAAAAAGTACACTGTTCAGGTAAATAAAGTTTTGATTGAACTTCTTCAATTTCCTATGTATTTGAGAGTTGCTTAGTAGATTTATTTGCCGCTGCTACTTGAGACTTTTGACTATACAGAATCTGGGAACATATTCAGTTAGGACTACACAACAAGAATAAATACATTCATATCTTACATCAAGGAATTGGTGGGCTATTTTCTGTAACTATGTTTACTGTGATATTTTCTTCTATAATAAGTTTGCTGACAAGTTATTTTTCCCCACAGGAGTACTAGACTCAGGGAAATTAGAGATTAAAAAGGCCTACTAGGTCATATTGTCAATTTTCCTGTCAACACAAGAATGCTCCTTGCAAGGAGGTTTTCTTCAGTATTTCTGTCTGCTGAGCCATATGAAAAGAGTCAAGAGTATGCATTTTCTGATATAATAATAGCAGTGAGAAATGAGGAGCTGCTATTTAAATTCCTTTTTTGAGGCAAAGGTGGTCAGAACTATCTTGAAAGAAATTCAATCCAGTTCTTTACAAAGTAAAAAATACCTAAAGATGAAGTAGAAGTAAACAGTGAATTTTACTAACTTTATCAGAAATTAGCCACTTTTGGTAATGATACTTTGTTATTTTTGTTTGCAAAAAGTGCTGCACATACAAAATGTCTACACTGGGCCCCATTCCTCTGGACATTGTTCACAAAAACTGTTCTTACTTAGGACACACCACAGATTGCACTGAGGCTTTTCATAGGAGTAGGAACTATTTTTACAAGTAATAGTTTTCAACAATGCTTGTATAAGCTATGAGGGGGAAAATGCAGTATGAAGAACTGGGCAGCAAATAGAGTTTTTCTTCTGGGAAAATTTTCATGTCATAAAAAATGTTCCTGTTGCATGGGGGAAGGGGGGGGCAGGAAACATCTTTAAAATTTTTCCATCTTGCAAAAAAAGGTGTGGGTGTACTTGCTCGCTATCACAAACATGCAGATCAGCCAACTTCTCTGTGCTAGGGGCACATATCCAGCTCTGTGCTGTCTTTCACCAGCCTCATGATGGTTCTTCCAGCCTAGGGCTGTCCTAGGCTCCTTCTTGTAGCTATGGGAGTTCTTTCTTGGCTTGATTTTTAAATGTTAGATGAGGCAGCTACAGTGAGAATGAGTGCCCATAATAATTTGGCCCAATTTTAAGTCTTACATTGTATGTGAGCAACTATCTGAAAAAGAGCTCTGAAGTCAGGTTTCACATCCACAGAAACCACCTGTGAGCTATTGGCTGTCCTTGATCTTCACAGTTTCACACTGGGACTCCAAGGCTGTTTTTCCTTAGAAAATCCCACGAGAACTGGTGTAATCCCACGGAGTTTCAGCTTCAATGAATTTATTCCACATTTTCCATTATGATCTGTTCCATTAAAACATTTGCCACTACCTCTATTTCTCCAGGCTGCCAAGCCATAATGTGCTACAATAAAACGGTTTTTTAAAAAAGAAAGCAAAGTATATGCTACTATTTTGAATACAGAAACTCTGGTTTGTTCAGAAAGGCAAATTCTGAAAGGCTAAGAGACATCAAAAATACTGAGCAGGTCTTTCCTGACACTGTCCCTTTCCTCAGGTGGTATTTCTGGTTATTCATATAAGTCAGTTTATAAGATTTATTGGGAGGAAAAGGAATGTTAACACAGCAGTGACTAGCTGTGCACTCCTTGTAAAAAGTAACAAAACTATGGTTCTGGTTGCTTCAGGGAGTTGTCTCTGAATGTATTCTGAGAGTAATGTTATAGATAATCACATCATAACAGTTTTTTTTTCCTTACACATTTACTGCTACGTGGTACTTCTGAAACAGATTAGGTAAAAAAATACATATATTAGACTGAAACCAATTCCTGTACTTCTTCACTACTGTAACCTTATTCCTGAGTGTGAATACCTCTAGTTGCATCCTGTTTATAACTCACTGAAAAAATACTAAATTGCTTTTATTTGCTGACTTTATTTACTCAAGAAGACCAATGTATTAAGATATCATTCACAATATAATTTTTTCAAGTCCTCTTAATAAAATTATTTAATTTTTGTTATTGCTTGTATTTCTTAGTATTAGCTTCTATTGCTTACAATGAATTTTGTATCAATCTGCACTGTGGCATTGAAATATGTGTGGCATAACTCTTATTGTTTGTCAGGGAGTAGTTTGATTTTGGTTTTGCAATTCTTACATACATGGCGATATTTATAATACATAGCATAATGTTATATAATGCAATATAATGTAATATAATGTAATACGACTGAAGTTCTGTCCAAGTTCCAAATGAATGAGTATCAAAAGAAATAGTGCATAAAAGAAATCACAATCTTTGACTAAAACTAGAAGTTTTATGTAACTAGAAGTTTTATGTTTATGTTTTATGTAAAACTAGAAGTTGATATGTAAAAAATTCAGGAAACAGTGCAAATATTTGACATATTTATTTCTTGAGTATAGTTTGTCTCAGAACTGATACCTTATAAAAAAGATTGTTGAAAAGCAAGAATTACTAAGTTTTGCTTATGGCTTTAACAATAAAGTTTGGTTTTGGAGCGGGGCTTTTTGTCTCTCACTTGGGGCTTTTAGCCACTTTCTGTTTTTGGAAGAAGTTTCAAATTCTTGGTCTTGTCCTGCCATGCTGCTTTATCAACAAATATGCATTGTCTGCCTGTGACTGCATATATATTATTCAGTTGCTTTGCCTCTGGGATCTCTTAAAAAGCTGTCCACAGCACTGGTTAGTTTTAATGCAGGGTCATTTTGAATTCAGTGGGATTTCTTATGCTTTCATAAAGAAGCAGTAGCTGATTTCTTCTAAAAAGCAATGCTTGAACACATGTATACTCATAATGTGGGTATAAGTAGAGGTGGTTTTTTTTGCATTGTCTTTCAGCTTTCCGAAGTAGAAAAAAAAAACCTTAAAAAGTAGGATCTCAGACTGCAAAGTGCAAGGTCATACAAAGAGAAGAAATGTAGGCTCAAATGTTCCAATTTGACAGGCTTACTATGAGATACCACTGGTAAAAGAGTAAAAAAAAATAAAGTATGAGGTCTGTGTTCATATAAAGATGCATTTCTAGAACAAATGATGATGGTATAGTGCTATCCAGCATGTGCTAGTTTTGTCCTTGTTGTGAAGATATGTAAACAGCTGCAAAGCCTTTCAAACAATGTTTGAGGGAGATGGTTCAAAATTAGAGCAAGAGCAGAAAAAAAATCTTTTTCCAGTCTGAAAAATCATAGACTAATCAGTTTTTTTTCCTAAAAATGCATGCAGTAGATAAACAAAATGGAAAATAAAGAATTATGCAAGATTAAAATTGGCCAGAGAATCAATCATTATTGACTTATGATAAATTTAAGCAGGAAATTAGATCAAGTTAATTAATAGCCCTGAGTCTTCCAGCTGGGAGAGAAGGTGCAGCTACAAAGACTTGTTTATATGTAGCTACCAAAGTTTGTTACCATATCTCTGAGAGTGGGGATCTCAGCATGATGGTGCAGGAAACTGCTTTTTTCCTTGTGTTCTCCTCCTCCTGTAAGAGGAGGGTAAGGTGGAATTGTTGAGGATGGCAGGGTTCTCTTGAGATCATCTGCTCAAACCGCCCTGCTCACACAGAGTCACTTGGTCACCCAAGATTGGGTCCAGTCAGGTTTTTAATTTCTCCATGGATTTAAACTCCAGTGTTTCTCTGAGCAGCGCTCAGTCAAGAGGTAGGAAAGCGGTACCAGGTAGAACACTCATGCAGGTGGAACCAGACAGGGAAAGCTCCATCGGGGATATTTCATAGCTTCTTGTCAAACATGTTTATGACTTCCAAGCTTTGCATAGACTGATTCCAGCTCTTTAAAATCGGACCCATATAGATGTTTATGTAAGATGAAAAGATTGTTGGAGCTGTTTTACACTTCAGAACACAGATTTGGGGATTGAATGTGGATGTTAGGATTCATGATCCTACATTGTTTCAGGATTGACAGTGTTGTAGCAGTAGATGTTTAATTTTCTGTTGGTCATTTATTATATATAAGATGTATACTCCAAACTCTATACTTATATTAGTGAGACTCCAATTCAGTGTAAAGCTAAGAACAAAAGAAGGGGAGGAAATAGTTTTTTACAACAGTTTTTCTCCCGAAAAAGTTCCAAAGCATGTAAAGATCAGCAGTTGTGTAGTGTGGGCATGGCTGAGGCCCACACGCAGGGAGAGAGAGAACAGAGAGCACACACCTGACTCCACAATCATGATCAGGAAAATGACCTTTATTTACACAATGAGAGTATTTATAGAATTCCAATCATGGTCGAGGATTGGACCGTGATGGTAAAACCTCCTGACCCTCATAGGTTTCCTCACTGGTCCATCAATCCTCTCTTCCTCCACAGAGGAATGCACAACACACGTTGTTTACAAGAAACAGTGTGGGAAAAATGTAGACATGAGTCTAAACAACAGAATCTCAGAAGGCAAGGAAAGCTGCAGGGCAGCAGTGTAGTAGTGACATTTTTGTGGCCCATATTTCTGACGTGAAAGAGCCTCTGTTGAAACAACACTACTGTAGTGACCAACTTGAATTTCCTGTAGAATTTAGATTGATAGCATGGAGTTCAATGGAGTCATTAAGGGCCAAATCCTGATTTCCTTGCTAATGAAGGTGGTTCCTGTGACTTCCACATGACTTTAAATTTAAAAAATTCTTTTTGGAAGACATTTCTCTCATCAAGAAGCTTCCAGAGAGGTTCTTATAAATATATCACCATATTTTTCTTCAAGACTCTGTGATCAGTAGGAATGATTCCTTAATTTACTCTTAAATCATCTTGTAAATAATACATTCATCTCGAAACTCTAGAATCTAAAGTACAGTTCTGCTGAGAATATATTTCCAAACTGAAAAGACAAACTGAATGCTTTATCAGGTGATGTACTGAGAAAGCTAAGTAGAGGTGATTTTTTTCAAATTATTTCATTCAGGGTGAATATGCTGTATTGAAGTTAATGCCTCTTCATGCCCGCATTTCAGAGCAGGACCCATTCTAACTGTCTTGCTGCCTCACTTGTTTCATACGTAGATCCAGAGAAAAGCTTTCTTAAGGTGCCATTGCAAAGTTGGGTCAGTTATTTACTTTCCAGAAAACTTCTGTCTTACGAGAGGGAAGACCTGCTGATAACTTACCCAAACAAGCTGGATAGATGTTCCCTTACTATTATCCTAGTAAGTGTATTTACAAGGTCAGGTTTCTAGCAGAGAAAAGGAAGTTATCTGATGTTGATAGTAAAGTAAGTTTTTACAGGGAGGTATTGGATTTCAGTATTCCCCTTTCCACCTGTACTATCTTTTACAGATACCAAATGACAATTATTTGCTGACATTTTACTGAAGACTGAGTAAAAGAGTAAGCAGTTGAAGGGAAAATCCTTGTCTTGAGCAGCCAAAGAGAAAAGGAAAAAAAAAATCTCTTGGAGAGGGTGCTAGAAAACAGATATGAAAACCGTTCTTGCAATTTAATGTTTTCACTGATACTTTAAAAATGTTAACAATTGTAATTTTGCCTCATAGCTCAGATTTTGATCCCTATCTTCTGTTATTTTGCTTGTTTGCTCTTTTGTTGTCATTGTTTCTTTAAAACTTGAGGTTTGAGGCCTTATCATGTTCTCAGGGTCTTATAAGAGAGTATTTTATTGACTGTGTAGAGATCTTTCTAGTGGGGCAAGACCAGCTGAAAAGGCCCTGAAAAACAAAGGTATTGCTGAGGGTGCAAAAGGCTTCCAGAAGATAAACTTTTTAATTCAGTTTTTGTTTTGTTCTGCTACTTTACTGTGGCAGGCTGCCTGGGCTTTTCTTTCACTAAATGCTCAAGTAAAGCTAACTTTGTATTTGCAGGCTATCTTAAATATTGGTCTCTGTTTATTGGCTGCTAGATACCTTACCAAGTCAATGAGCTTAAAGAAACAAAGCGAGTGAAACTGCAAAGGCTAGAGAGAAGCATTTACTCTGTCACAGCAGCCCTTTGTTTTTTTGCATTTGGACTGGGTTAAATGTCTACATGCGCTTGTCATGGACAGCTGACTTTATCAAGGACGGAACTTGGTGAAATGCAAAGTGTATTTAAAGCTCTGGATTGATGAAATAGCAAAGCCATGACTGATTTAAATCTGTGAAATCCATAGACTAAAGCTGTTGTCAAAAATAGCTTCCTCTCTCATAAAACTAATTCATCTCCCCTTCCAGTCCTGTAGAAACTAACATGGCCTATGGAGTGTACTATATCTTGACATACAGTAACATTTGGAAGAGCTGGTTTCCAAGACCAGCTTCATGAAAAGGTGCATTGTACTTTAAAAGAAGTCAGAAATCAGGAAAGACTTAGAGTAGCTGGGGAATAGAGGTCATCTGCATCTTTCTCAATGCTACTCTTCTCAAAGGCAAACCGTCACAACTGAAAAAGCTGTGCACCACTTGGTTTTTATATTAATACTGCTCATCATGCCTATCTGTAGCTGTGAACGCACCAAAGTCTGCACAGCTCCTTGACACCTGAGACCTGACCCCCCTGCAGAGATTTTGCTCTGCTGCTCCAACAGGATGAATATGAGTCTGCAGAAGAGACTACAGTGTTTTGCTGCCAGTGGATGCTGGGTTTCTGCCTTGCTTTCCTGGGAATCAATGGGGTTCATGCAAGAGGGTAGAGGGGACTTTGTTGCAAGCGCTGGGTTATGCTGCCCGACAATGCTGTCAAGACAGCAATCCATGGTCTTGGGGCTGCAGGGGGGAAGATCCCTGAGCACTGCAGCTTCTGACAAGCATTTTACAACCACACTGGGCAATGAAATCCATCTACATGTGGCATTATTACAGGTCCTGTTATCTCTGTTCTATTGGATTAAAGTTTTTGCCGTATCACTGCATGGTTTGTTACTTGAGGTGACCCCCAGGATTATAGAAAAGAATACTTTCCCAAATGGAATGTCTGCTATTGATTTTGGATGTTTTATAATCTTCCTTCCTTACCATCCCTGTCCCTCTTACAAAAATGTTTCCTGGGGGAGAAGGAGAATCCAGTACAAAGACAATTTGTACTGTAAACTGTGGCTATGTCTGCAGCAAAAAACTGCCTCCCTTCCCCTTTAGTCTTGAAGGGCTCTTCCGCAGTATATCTTTTCACACTCCTTGGAGCTGAACCCTATGTATCCATTACCTTCTCCTTCCCCTATCTCTTTAGCATCCTTGAGTGTTTCACAGTGGGGTGCAAGGCATCAGATGGTGCAGGATCCTCTGGACATGAAGGAAAGAGCTTCTGGGAGCTGCTGTGGGTATCCTTGCTGTGCAGGCATGACCAGACTCTTGTCCTGCTCTCCTTCCACCCTTGGATTTCCAGAAATTTATGAGAATCTGATATCTTAGTCCTATCATCTCCCGCCTTTGTCAAAACACAGTTCAGACTAGCATAAAGGTTCAAAACTGGGAGGAGAGGCAGATGCACAGACAGCATAATCATTCAAGCCTATTCCTCTGCAGAATTCAATCTTGCAATGCTGAATTTGCAGCGTAACTGGTGTTACATTTGTGGGTAAGGGGTTCATTGAATAGGGGAATGGGGGTTCATGCTCTTCCACCCAGGTTATTTCGCTCAACTTGAGTGCTGTCTCTGCCTCTCAGGGACTGCTTTCAGATGATTGCAGACAGCAGCACTGTGCAGAACCCTTGGAAAGAACTTTTGAGCTTGCAATAAGGCTCCCCTTGGCATTTTTCCAATTTTGTTTCTGCAAAAGTGGACACCTATGAAATTTCCATTACATCAATTTGCAGCAAAACACAGATCATTCAGCAGTGTTACAGAATTTGTTTGCACTGCCTTTTTTCCTTTTTTTTTTTTGAGTTGAGTTGAGTTGAGTTGAAAAAATAAGCAAGCTGCATGGAAAGGGTGAGCATATACCCAGGAAATAGTTTGCTGATAACATAGGAGCCTTCATGTCTGCTGGGTGGTGCCTTAAGTTTTCTTAACAAAGAAGTGAGTGTTAGTTCTTCAAATAAAATTTACTTTTTGCATTCACATAACTGAGGCTGAGAATTTCCAAGATGAAAAACTTGGCCTTTTATTTATTTTTCTTCTTAAAATTTTTTCAAATGGAACATAATTTAAGTGGGATCTCTTCTCCCTTCAGCAAACCCCTACCCCCCACATTGCTCTCCCCATCTTATTAGGATTACAGTATCCCAAAAATCTCTTTAGTACTGTGAGCAAAGGAAACAGAAATGGCTTTGCATTATGAATTGAACAGAGATTAAGTTATTGAAGGCCTTGAAATTGCTCTTTCTCAACTCCATTCCCATGAGGTTATCCACATAATGTTGCTGTTTAGTACAGGGTCAGTGTGATGAAATTTATTTGTTGAGTCTCTTCGGTGCCAAAGCTTTTGCCAACAATCTGATCTACCTGATAGTGGTACTATTTCAAAAATGTCCAGTCAGTAACAGAAATATGGTTATCTGTAGAGTTTCAAAGACAGCAGTAAGTGGGATCAGAACAAAGAAATCAAAACAAAAAACATCTCTCCTTTTAATAAAATAAATGCATATAATGATTACTTAAACCATTTAGCTATGGAAAAGTTGGCATTACTTTTTTATTTCACATACTACCCCTGCCCCTAAGCACGTGGAATCTTTTTTTAATATGACTCCATCAGAGGACCGTACTGGACGTGCTTGTGTCAGCTGCTATATAAAATAACTCCTAGCTGTCCCTTTCAGGTAAAAGTTAATTGCAGTGGGAGGGTACAGGACCAAAGTGCTTAGATGGCATGGACTGTGGATTTTGCATATGGTATCCATTATTTTTCTTTTTGCTTTATTGCATTTAAAGAGTTCTCTGCCTTATCATTTGCTATACAAAAAAACCTGCACTACTGTATGTCTAAATAAATTATACATAAAATAAAGGCTTAGGAAATGAAGAAGTCTTGCCATTTTAAGTACATATGTTGTAAAACTATATATGCTTTTATGTAGTCTCCAAACTAAGCAAGGGAGTGTTGTCTTCCACTTTATTTTTCAAAACCTTTAATTACCAATATCAAATAAAGTTATGATAATCTTCTCTTTGTTTAGTCATCTATGAAATGAGTTTATGGCAGTGGTTTCCTCTAAGTCAGTACCACATCAAAACCCCAGAGTGTATGGGAGTAGTGCAACTGTGTTAACTATGGGCAATTCAATTTCCCATTTTGCACTTTAAAAGGAGTATATATATACAGGTACAGGAATCTCACAAGAAGCTTTCTACTCAGCAGCTTGCCTTTATTTTGTTGAAGACTAATATGAAACCTTGAGTAAAGTCCATCATACCCTTACCTACCTCTGAGCTTCGAATGGATCAACTTGAGATGACTAAAATCACCCTTTTCAAAAGTCTCACTGCTCTTACCTGCTGTCCTACTGCACACCGTAAAGTAAAGCAATTTGACCATCATGCTTTCTGCTTACATGCAAATATTAGCCAAAACTGTTAAAAAAGAAAAAAAAACCAAAGAAAAGGTCAACAAATTGCTTTTGTGTCCTCAGTTATGAAATAGGGCATTTACAATGCAAAGGCCTGTTTTCATATGTTACATTGCAAAATACATGTCTGGCAGGAAGAAAAGTTAGCCATCCGTAGTTTCAAATTTCTACATGCCCAGCGTGGTATACCAGCTGATAACATTATGGCAGCTTCTTGCTCACCTCAGCTAGTCAGTGTGCTCTGACCTATTCAGAGAGTGTGTTTTACATGTTGGTTCACCTTCACACCAAGGGCTGCTTCTTCATGACTGCCTGTTGCATCCAGACTGCTGCAGCAATCCCACAAGACAGAGCCATCCTTCTGTAGGAGTCTCACAGCCGTAGCAGGGAATGTAATTGTATTTATTAAAGCTTAGGGTTAACCCTCAATTAGTGAGCATGGATCCTACCTGGTAGGCATGCTTTTCCCCTTTTCCCCTGGTCCTCAGGTTTTGGCTATAGGAGATTCTTAAAGATTTCAGAATAGTCATAGAGGCTTTTTTTGATCTGAGATGGTGTTGTCTAAATATAATACAAAATTTTCAGCTGCCAGTACTTCTTGGAGAGAGCAACTCTGTGGCAGGAATTTTTCCGGCTCAAGCAAAGTAGCCTCTAGTTTAAGGAAAGCAGACTCATTGAAGGGAAAATCACAGTGGTAATGGGTTGCTCTCTGTCTTTTTTGAAGGACATAGGGCTGTGCAAGGGACCGAGCTCCCTGGTCTTGGTCTTGGGTAGCCATATTTCCCAAGCTGCTGGTGTATCCTAGTTCGTGCCTTGAGATATTTTGCCCCTGGTTTTTTCTTCACCCACAGAATGGAAAAAATTGGTGTTGCCTACACGGCTGAGAAGCTTGACACGTCCCTTTTGTAAGGCTGCACATGTTCAGACAGTAGATTTTGAAAATAAGGTGGAGAATGTGTCAAGTGCCTGCAAGGTGTACTGTAACTTTGTTTAAGACAGGTTAGGATTGAGGGTGGGCCTCACAGTCATGGCTCATGCCTGGACTGCTTGTCATAGTAGCAGTATGAGGAACATGTACAGTGTTGTCAGTATTATTTTAGGAATTTAATCAAAGGCCATATGCTGACTCAGTCACAAGGGGATGATACAAATCTCTTCTGAGTTCCACTCTCACAGAACTTGTTCTCACTCTTTCCTCCTAGCCTATATTTCTTTTTTATACTAACTATTGAACTCTGTTTATATTCTAAATGATTTTTTTTTCTTTCTGTGATGTCTTGATTGTCCCATTCTTTGTACGTTCTTCTGATTGCAATTAGAAACCAGTAAAACTCAATTCAAACTAGTGGTGTCAGAGGACTTGAAAAATCCACATGACGCACACATTCTTTATTCAGATCAAAAGATGTTAAGTGACAAAATTAAAAAAAAAAATTAAAAATCAGTACTTCGGGAAATTTCAGTCTTTCAGGTTTCTGTATTTTAACAATTAACCTTAGAGCAAGACAGCAGTAAATGATTGTAAATCTTCAGTTTGACAGTCTCCATATGGACACTGGTAGTTCAAATGCATGTCATCCAACCCTTCACCCTTTTGTCTTAATGATAGATTGCTTGGTATTTTCTCCTAAAGCTTTATTTATCCTATTGTGTCTTAAGTTTCCTGTGCCAAATTCTCTAGGTCTGTTTTCATAATTTACATGATAAGATAAACAGTATTTGTCTGTTGAGGAAGGTTAAATTGCCTGCCACTTGCTTTATGTTTAATCTGTTGCTTCAAAAAAGATAGAGCAGATACAGTACATGAATAATATAAAAAAATTATTTTTGTGGAATGCATATTGATGGAGTTAAAATAAGTAAGCATTAATTAGTCTTGAGAGCAAAGGCTATTGATTTTAACTGTTTAGTTCCCCAACTTCTACTGTCCTTTTTGTAAAGGCTTCTACAAACAGGCCCACATGGATCAGTATCCTAGGCTTGTGCTGAGCCAGTGCTCCAGTGCACTGTAAGGTGAAGCATGTTGGAGAGGCTGGGGATTTCCTGGTGAGTACCCTTGCCTACTCTGCATGATGAATCCCAGGGAAACACAGGAGACCTGAGGCAGCCCTGGGCAATATAGGGGAAAAGGTGATCTCTTCTGTAACTTTGCTGTAGGCTTCAAAGACAGCCCAGGCACAAACAAGCTGGCACCATGGGGCCAGGCGTGCTTGTAGATTCACAGCCATCCCACCTGCAGTGGCAGGAGGTCAGCAGCTACTGATTCCTGGACCTGCTCCAGCTTGTCAGCTTCCTCCAAGGCTGACAGAGAGCAGCCACAGTTTCACTACAGGGAATGGGGATCCTGGCAGAACCAGTGCTGCTTTAGAGAGCTGGACAGAGAGGCCATACAAGGCAAATCTTTGAGAGTCTGAAGGATGAGCTGAGGCTATTGTTAGATAGGTTGTTCATTGGTGAATTTAGGGTTGTGTTCATATTCTGTGGAGGTAGAAAGACAGAGACAATGTACACCACCAGATGAATGAGCATTAGTTTTAAACAACAGCTGGAGTATGTTTCTCAGAAGAGATTTGACCCCTGTGAAACTGCAGCCCTCCAGAAGGGAAAGTGTGAGGTAGAGGGTGGCTTGTTATGTTATACTTCAGTGCACTTTGATGGGCGGCGAACCAATGTGGAGAAATGTGACACTAATATGCAAAAGAGCAATAAGCTGGAAAAACAGGTGTAAGTAACTCTTAAAGGACTGTGTTACTCCCCCTCTACATGCCCTCACAACTCATCTCTCTGCATTCTCGAGCACCTCCCCAGAATGATACTTCATGTAAAAAAAAAGTTGAATATTCCAAGTCCAGGTATTACGGTGTGACATTTCTCATATGAATGGGCTAAAGAGTTTTGTAACCAATACGAAAGAAGCACAAGAAACACATGAAATCTTGTATTCATAGGAGATCATTTGGGTTTTTCAGTCTTCATAAAATGATACACAGAATTTGTTCAGGAGGATATTGTGCACTTTTGCTGTTGAAAGGTTTGACGTGATTACTAGGAGGAAGAGAAAATTGGGCAGTGGAACAGGATGGGAATTTGAAAACTAGAAAGTAACGTGCTGGGTTATTCAAGTCAGAACCAAACAAATGGTAGTTACCAACTCCAAGTATAGCAATGAAGGGCTAAATTTCATTAAAAACAAAACAAACGCAAAAACCTCCATGCAGCTGTCTGTTGATAATTGATCATTTCAAGACTGCAGTTTCAAAATATTTAAGAGAGCTTTGCCCTTGTCCTGGCAAAAAACAGGTTTTAACTTCATTAGTATATATCTCACATTGATTTATTGCATTGCAATTGCTGTAGCTTGGCATGTATGTAGCTGAAGGCCATGTTTAGAATTACAGTGTTTAAATGTTTTTCTTTTAATAATTTTGTGTTAAAATCATTTAGAGCTACTTGGGCCAGATACCTTCACAGTAGAAGGCTTCATTTGACTTTCATTGTGTGATATTTCCTGGCAAAATAATAGTTAGATAAATAAACAACAACAGGGGAAAAAAAAGAAAGAAAGAAAAAAAGAAAAAAAAAACAAACTGCCAAGTTTTCATGTTGGCATTCCTTTCTAAGTTATCATCATCATCATCATCAGACATCCCCTCAAGTCCTGCCATGGTATTGTTGATTTTATATTATGAGAACAAGACAAGTGCCTGGAGGTGCTGCAGATAGCATAGCTGGATTAAGGAAGCCTGCAAATTGTGGCAGCAATTTCTATTAAAATTTTTTAATTACCAGATGGATCATGCCAAGAAACTATTGCAAAATATGGATAGTTTAATTTGTTTCATGTCTCCAGGGTGTGTTGTAAAATGGGAATCTGACACTATTACCTTTAAAAAAGAGTAACTGTCATAGACAGACTAACACATGATACTTGCAGTGCCAGTGGTATTCTGCTAAGTCAAGAAAAATGGCTGGTGAGCCAAACAGTCTCTTGGTTTTCAGCAGATAGAGGGAGTTTTTTCTCATTTACTAATTTCCTTCTCCCACAGAAGCCCCTGTTTGGCATATTTGTTTTAGCAAGATGCATCTTATGAGGTGTCCAATGTCCCACTGCCTGTCTTCATAAGGGAGGTATAATACATGAAACTTTCAAAGGGAGGTAGACTCCACCCTGAACTGAAGAGACATGCATATCTGCAGGAAGGCAACTGAGATTTCCCAGAACCCAAACCCCATATGTTGTCTCTTCCTCCACTATATTGTGGTGGGCAAATACAGCTGGGAAGCTGAGGTATTTTTTAAATTGTATCTCTAAAACTTTTAATGTTCCAAACAGACTACATGGAGACATCTGCTCGCTTACCATTTAACGAGTCATGACTCAGTGTTGTTTTGGTTTTTCCCTTGTAAGAATTTTGATTTATCAAGATTTTTGACCCTGTCGCAGGACATTAAAATTACCAAGGATACAAATTTAAGGATTATTTTTTCAGTGTTTTGTCATTTAGCTGTAGATTTGATCTTGTTAAAAAGTTTTAAATGCTTCATATCTGCAGAGGAAAGCAGAGCTTTGTCTGGAGTTTAAAGTGTGGTTACAGTCAAAAAAGTGACTGTGAAAATGGCATGTTTTTTGATCCATCCCCTACGTGTATTACCACTTTCATATGCAAGCTTGACTTGTGAGAGTAAGTCTGTCATTAAATTTCAATCTCTTTGCCCATGGAGTGCCTGTAGATCTATGGGGAGTAAACTATGGAATGCTTTCTTGCACATCACAAATGGATTTCTCCCTGTGTCAAAATCTTTTGACATAGAGAGGGTGCATGAGACAATCTAACTTTCTGCGACATGGCTGATGGCATAATACTGGTTAACCTTGCTTCCGTTTCCATTCCCCTCACATGCCTAAAAAGAAACAAACCAAAACAAACCCCAGCCCAAAACCAAGCACACGTACCATCATTTTTTGGTTTCAAACCAAATAAATTTGATCTGGAAGTCATTGAGAAACAGTAAACATGAAACCCTACCGTGACATATTTACAGAGTGATATATTCAGAAAATGACCACACTTAAATAAAATAAGTTCAAAGACCAGTAATCAAAACCAAATATGGTCAGTCCATCTTCCAAAGAAAAAACACAAAAAACCCAAAAAAACAGAAAAAAAACCCCCTGAACCTAGCATTTCTTGAGCTGGATTGATACTATGAGTGGTAGTGAGCAAATGATAAACTGGTAGGATTTGAAGTAGAAAAATTAGCATTAGAAGAACAAAAAACTTAGGTGACTAAAAAGTCTGAGGTAAAATTTATGTATTGGCTTTCATCGTTTATGTTACTACTGTTCTTGAAAAACTAAGCAGAGACTATCACCTCTCTTCTCCTCTTTGGACTGCTTTAAGAGTTTGTAACACAGTAGTGAGCAAATCACTGCCATAATTCAATCCTAGTACTTTTCCTATGCTACAAGTGGCCAGACCAGCTGAGGCTGCAAACTCATTTTTCATAAATCATTTTTCTCATCTGCACACTCCTGACCTGCTCTGCCCCATGGGGGTAGGGTGAGTGGGCATGGATTTCTGCACTCCCAGAGGTAAGTAGATGTGCTCTGGTTTGGGCTGTCTGCAATTACCAATGTCAGGTAACATTTTAGTCCCTCACATTCTTGCAAACTGTGAGCTGTATGAGAGGTGACGTGTAGGAGGGTGAAAATTATATCTCTGGAACTTTCCAAGTGAATTTCCACATGTGGAAAAGCTGGAAGAAGCTGTAAATTGGAGAAACTTACATTCACTTAAGCCCTTTAAACTTTCTTCTGAATCCATTTCTATATCCTATTAGGTGACCAAATTTGAAAGCCTCTTTCCTATGCTGACATGCTACTAATTTATCAACTTGTGTATTTTGAAGTGAGTGGGGAAGAAGGAAGAGAATAACAATTTTGATTAATAACTTTCATGTTTTGTGCTTTAGGAATTATTACTCTTCAGCTGCCATGTGTTCTTTCCTACAATATTTCACTTGCACTTGTTCTGTTTTCTTCCTGTGATGGAAGTCTCAGTGGAAAGTACTATGTCATGTAAATAATATACACATGACAGTCTATTATTTTCTGGGGTTATTAATCCCCATAGAGTTGAGAGCTTTCTGGTTTGCCTTAATGTAAAATCCATAAGCATGTTCCCACACAGAAAAACTTCCAGACTTGTATTTCACAAAGCTTAGAAAGGATCTTTTGTGAAATTTCCTGAAAAATTTTAAGAAAGTTAAAACCTGATGATAAACTTTGAGATGCAGATTAGGATTTATACAGGCTTCGCGTTTAGCTCTGCATAACTACTCATAGATACTAAAAAAATACTAAAGCCCCTGCTGTTTCTAAGTTTGGTGTGCGTTAATGAAGCCTTGAAGAAATCAGTTTTAATTGCAGATGGCACCAAAACAAGTCGTCCCTCTCAGGAACAGTGAAATATTAATGTAGGGACTTGGAATCAAGCCATCATGGAGTACAAAAGAGGTGTTCCCAAGGCCTCATATCTCTACATAAATAATGTCTAATTCCTGCCTCCTTACTAAATTCTTCACACAGCTTCTAACTTAGGAATGCATGTGTGATTGTACAGAGTTTTTTCTTGCGTTGGAATTTTCCTGAGAAAATAAGTTACACCTATTTTACTGTAAATGCACAAAATCAGAGTTTCACAGTTTTGTAATTAGACAAAATCAAAATAAAGTGAAATCCTCTTGCTGGGGACTGTTTCCACCCCAGGTTTCTACTTTCTAGCTGCTTCTAGAAAGCCTTGCTGTTCTAAAATGGAAAAGAGCCTTTTTTTTTCTTTTTCGGAAGTGGAATTTTCCTCTTTCCATATACTTCCTCTCCCTTTATATTTACAGTCACTGAACTGATCACCCCTAAAAAAAATTAAATGTAATCACCTGCAGCCAGAGGCTCAGAAAATATAATCCTAGTGATAGCTGTCTGAGAAATGTGTCATTGTCTGGAAGCAAGAGTTGTGCTATTGACTTCTGTTATCATTTTTGAAGCAGTTGCTTTTTCTGCAGGATCTATATGTTAAGAATCATAAAAATTGTAACAATCATTATTAGATTAAGGTTACAGTATCTCCCTGAAGGAAATAACTCGGAGAAGTAAAACAGAAAGTCTGTAAAGCAGAAAACTGAACAGCCTATTTAATGAGCACTTAGAAAAAAGAAAACAAAATTACTTGCATAAAGGTTGAATAGAAGGAACTAGTAAATATGCAGGCTGTGAAATATTTTTGTTTCAAATACATGCGATGCCCCATAATCTCTTAATAATTCTTTGGCAAGAAAATAGTTAGTTATCAAAAGGCCTGGATCTGTCTCTCCTGTCCCAGGCATCTCCAAGCTCTAAAATCCTTGCAGTGAGGGAGGTCGGGCAAAGTGATGCAAAATATAGGGTGTTCTCTTTGGAGGTCAGCAGGCTTATCCTGTTAACCCCAAAGAAGTAGTTAATATAGACAGTTAATATAAACAGGCTCCAGCGACTCAGAACAGTTTTCCTGTTTTCCCTGTAGGCTGTCCTTGGAGTAAGTGGCAGTCCTGTGTCCAACACACAGGTAAACCAGCTCAGGGCTATGGAAGCATCACGACTTGACAGCCTGCTCTGAACACACCAAGCAATCTCTTTAATACCTCATCTACACCATGCTGAATTCAACTTGAGAAAGTAAGCTGGGAAGCTGAGCAACAAACACATTTTCAAGACTACTGAATTAAAGGGCAAATACCTGAGTACAAGAAGCATCACAGAAATAGCAGTGAGAAAGTCATGTCCAGGCTGCTGGAATTGGTCTTTGTAAACACTGAACCTTGCATCCCTGTGTTTTACAAAGATCACACAGAATTCAACACCACAGTGAATCTTAAAAACCAATTACATATGTGGTTTACCTCCCAAGGCCTTCCCCAGTATTATTATCTCCAACAAAGGGGCCAGTGTTATAAAAATAGTCAGTGTTGGCTAAACCACTTGAATGCCATTAAGAAAAGTGTCCTTCTCGCTAGATTGCAATCTAAAAAGTTTGACTATTTTTTTTTTAATTGTAGTAAAATTATAATACATTATAGTACCAGTAGCTCCTGTGCATAAATTGTATGCCATTAGCTGTAAACAAAACAAAGGAAAATTTTTGAAAAGTTTAATAAGAGTATTTACAGTTCATATAATGAGGCTTTTGAATGTGGTGTCATTTCAGTTTTGTTAAGTTTGGGCTTTTTTTTACTTTCACATTTTAACCTCTCTAATGAGGAGAAAGTTGTGCTGAAAATACTGGCTTCAACACCTGCTTTAGGTGTTAATGCCCTGACCCTGGACATGTGTTCACATTTCTGTTGGCAGAAAGAGTATGAATTCTGCACTGACCTGGAATTTTGCAATTTTCTTCTTTGCAGCATGAGATCTTCAGGAAAGCTCTGCCGGGAAATATTTTTCCATATTCTTCCCTCCTTTTTCTACTTCTGACACCATCTGGTAAATTGGATTTTGTTATATTGCATAGCCACTCCTGTCACACTCTTACTTCATACTCTCAGTTTTTTCATTCCAACATTCCCATACTCAGTGCTCTCCAATGCTCATGGAAGCAGACTGGAATTATTCTTTTTTATTAGGTTACTAAGCACGCCACTGAGGATGTTTGCTAAGGAAGGAAAGCCTGACATGAACCTGATAGATTAATAGAGAACTGGTCCCAGATTTTTAAGAGAGTCTGGAGAGGTTTATATTCCAGAATTTCATCTCTGGTGAATAATGCACTGAACTTCAATTGATTTCTGCACAGTATCTTTGACTGATGAAAGGAATGCTTCTCAAAGAAAAGCACTCGTCAGAAGTTTCACATACGTATGTGCAAATGGCCTTGTGATGGTTGCAGTGAGACTTCAGATCCTGCCCCTGTCCCATGCTGGCATCCAATCAAATGCTTTACCAAATACAATCAGCCAGTTACACCTTGATTAGTATTCCTTACCTCAGACTGTATCTGCAACAAGTTTTGAGTAATACAGGGAAAAAGTCCAGTCTTGTTTTCAGGTAACATTGAAATCCCATATTCTTGAGTTAAAAAGAAATTCATGAAAAGCTACCTTGAAATCCCATATTCTTGAGTTAAAAAGAAATTAATGAAAAGCTACCTTGTGGGCTTACAGAGGATACCTTTTTATTGAAATGGATAGAAAGAAATAACCTTTTATTCACACTTAATATTTTTTCTATTAGAGAGACAAAGGTTTAACAAATGTTTTCATCTGTGCTGTGTTAGCCTGGTATTCTTAAGACTGTGGTCATGTATTATAGCCTAATAGAAATATTATAGCCCTCACTGGTTTAGATATCTAATTTTTATTTTAGATTCCTTATCCTTGTAAAGAGACAAGAATTAAGTAACTGGTATGTCTATACCTGTCAGTCTTTGGATTTCTTTGCTTTCTGCTCTTCTCCATCCTTCACTCTTCCTGCCACAAATTTTGTCATTTAGCCCATGGTCATGTTCAGCCAGGCTTGGCAGGCAAATAGACATCTCAAAGGTGAGTCTGTCTATGAAAATTTCTGGGGGTGATCAGTTGAGTTGGGCAGTGAGCTCTGAAGAAAGGTGCAGTAAGAATGAAGCAAGAAGAACAGGTGTTCTGAGCCTCTGATAAGGCTTTCAGACCCCAGTTCCTCTCTGGATAAGTGACATGCCCTCTCTGGTGGATAAGAGACACCATCTAGGGTGTTGGCAACAAAATGGGAGGGAAGTGGGTTAATACAAGGAGAAATTCTTCATGAGACAAAAGGGACATATATGTAAGGATGCAGGTTTTGGCTGAATGACCAGAATTACTTAAAAGTGCTTCTAAAATTGACATAGATCCTAAGTTCTTCAGAGAGTTCTTTTTTTTTTTTTTTTCCACCAAGATACTCTACTGCTGGTTTTGGTTTTATGCACAGATATATTTCTTATAGTTAATTTTCCTTTACCCATATGAAGGCTATAAACACAATCAAATACTTTGACTCAATAGTTCCATCTGAGAAGCATTTATTTTTCTGTCCATGGGAAGAACAGTAGAATTCAAAACAGATCAGTTCTTCAGGATTACATTTTTTAAAAGATACTGTGCTTTTGATTTTATGAATGAAAGACACGTGCTAAACTGACATTTTAAAAGCAGCTAGCGTAAGGTTTGGGAAACGAGTTGGGACAACCATTTGGGAGAATAACATCAATCTGTAAGCAAGTAATTTTCACTGGTACATGGTGAAAATCCAAGAGGTAGCACATCCGCTGGGATTTACTGAAACACTCCCCTCTCTGATCATATCACAAGAAAAAACCAAAACAAATCATGTAGCACTGTTAGCCTTGTGGTGTCAGGAGTAGTGCTATATCTCACCTTAGGAAGAACTGCCAGCCAGTAATTGCACCTTGTCTATTATTTTTTGTTTGAAATTATTTAAACTCATTCCCTACAGACAGAAGTTTTCACAACAGATTGTTACTACTTTGTTATTTTCTAGATGTTTTTATTCTTCAAAACTACTATTGCAATGACGAGATTTTCACCCAAGACAAATTGTCATGATTCTGTTCTACTAGAGTTAATGATTTTACATTCTGGACATGAGATAGCTACTCTCAGTTGCGAACATGAATCCTGTACAGATGAGCAGTTATTCACCCAACGAATGGCTGGACTGATGGAGTAATGTGTAAAAAGTGAAAAGTCTGGTATACAATTTTCTGCACAAATTTGTTTCTCCATCTGAACCTTTCAGAACATCCTGTCATTTTTAGTAATGATAAAATGGTGAAATTTTGCTTATTTCCTTTTTGGCAGAAGTCTTTATGATTTTCTATACTTGCATGTTATGAAGTATTTTATGCAGTGAATTTTTTCTTAATACCTCAAACCACATATTTGCTATATTTCCTAATTTAGCCATGGTAAAAGTTACTCAGCTTGTTAAAAAATAAACTCCCTGCCTGAAAGTGACTTTTTATTTACTGTCTGATTGGTACTAATCGTAAGATTCAGTTCTGACTATACTTAAGAATCTCAGTGTTCTAATTTGCAACCCGAAAACAGCCTGTTTTAAAAAGAGACAAGTTATGTAAAGATGGGTCATACTTTGGATATGCAGTTCAAAGCATTCTCAAGGAAGCCGGGTTTTTGGAAGGTATTGTTTCTTAGGAATTTTCCATCCTGTTCAAATCAAGCATAAGACACTAGCTGGTTTTGAAAATTAAACCAATGGTCTCAATTGCAGCTGGAGGCAGACTTCCCAAAAATTTCCCAAGGAGTTTTTACTCATGAGGTTTTTTTCCTGTGTGCTATAGAATCAGGATATTCTGTCTCCTCATAAGCATTTGAGCATTGGAACTTTTTCCAAGGCATGGTATGAATTCCAGGCTTTTTTTTTTTTTTTTTTTNTTTTTTTTTTTTTTTAGATCTTTATATGAGGTGACTGAGAGATGAGACTGTAGGGAAAAAAATACTGTATCATTCATAAAATAGTTACTTTTGGAGCAGATATTCCATCCTTATTGCTGAAGTCCTATTGTAATGTAGTGGAGTGCTGTTTTGTTCTGTGCAGTGTGATTGTATGGTGTTGATTCAATCCCTGTGTCCTCTTGAGTTTGACGCTAATCAGCTGTAATTGCATAATTTACAGATGATTACTGAAAAATCCTCTACTGGTCTAGCAAAGACCTTCTGCATTTCTGGGCTCTGTAGTATCAGGCCATCATTCTTGTGGTCCTCAGTCTTTCACAATCACATTAGTTTGGCAAATGCCCAAAAACATATTTAGTCATGAACTCATTACTGATACAACAGGCAGCACAGGGCATGAAACACAATGCTGTTCACAGCATTCCTCAATAATGTGTTCTGGAATGCTTATCTTAGATTCCAACTTGTTATTACTTTGGCACACTTAAATAAATGGACTTGTCAACAAATAACAATCAGGAGCAACAGGCAACGTTTCATTCAAGTTATGTCATTGCCCTTCAGATTTCATCGTCCATACGTGAAATGTATTTTGCTCTTGGGAAATAAGAAACATGGGGAAAAAACAATGAATTTTTGTTAGTGTTTGACAGTAATTCATGTGTTTGATGAGTAAAGGAGGCAGTGATACCAATCTAACACAGCAGCATTATGGTAGCCAAGACCAGTACCTTCTGCTGCATATATTACCAGTGAATCAGTGCTTCATTTATCCAAACTGCAGCTTGCCACCAAGAGAATCATTTGACACCAGTTTTCGTGCAAAACTAGCAAGAGGTGGCCATTCAGAATTTCAGAGGCAGAATTTAAGAGGCAATCACAAAAAGTATGCTTATGATGTCTCTGTGCTTCCTTGCATCCTTTTGTAAATAATAGGGGAAAAAAAATCTTCTTCATTTTTGTTATTCCAAGTTACTGGAGTGCATGTCGTAATGTGGTAATAAGGACCAGTATGCTCTTCTCATCTATTGTGCCACAAAAATAAGGCCAATTTCCTTTTTCATAGGTTTAGAGATTTAAAGACTTTTGTGAGATTTAAAGTGAGCCTTCACAATATTTCATGCTTTAGGAAGAACTATTCCAGTCATAGGATGTGTGTGTGTGGGAAGAATGTGGGAAGGGGTGTGTGCAAAACTGAGGGCCTTCTGAAAAGAGAAGAGCAGTTCTTTCTTGGTTTACACTATTTTAAAGAATACAGTGTAGTTTTAGGGTTTTCTTTTAAAATACATATAAGTACTTTTACTCTGGGCATTGGGAAAGGCACATAGAAGGGTTAAGTAAGACATTGAAAATGGTAGGATCGAAGAGAAGGTATAGGTGGGCAGTAGATAAGGCAGAGGCAGTACTGCTAGTCATGAGTGATACGGACTGTCATCAGTTATAAGGCAAACCTATAAATGGGCAATCTGTGAGCTATCCCTCTTTTTCTGTCACTAGAAGTTACCTCCAAGTGCAAAAAATATTAGCTGCAAGAACTATACTGGTATATCTGGATAGATGCTATATCCTGGTACATACAAATGCACTCTTCCAAAATAAAAGGCAGTGTAATTAAATATTTTATTGTTAGCATATTGCTATTGCTGCTCAACAAGGCAATCACTTTCTTTGTCTTGTATTTTAAGTGTTCCTGCATTGCTATACTTCCCTTACTTGAGGCTTTGCTTCCAAGTGATACCAATTTTCCATTGAATCTCTTTTTATGGCCAGTCCACTGCTGAAAGGAAGATTGACATTTTCAGCTATGCTGGGTATTTCCCATTGGAACAGCCTACTGTTTCCATAGAAATCCTTCAAAGTGTTTTAATAGAACGTGATTTAAAAAGGAGTTTTGTTGACACATTTATACTGCCAGGTTTTTCACAACTTGATTAATGTCTCCTCAATATTCCCTTCTTTTAAAAACCAAAAGCAAAAATGTCAAAAACGTGCATACTGCTGCCACAGCACTTTCACTGTCAATCTTCAGGACCCTTGAATTTGTTTCTCTTTTCTCTTTTTTTCCTCCCCATCACCCCTCAACCCTATTATCATTTTGTCCCTGAAAGCCCTTTTCTACATAAAATTAGCACTAGAAAATCTACAGTGATGACAAAACCCCCTTAAATCAGACACTGATCATGTTATGATTCATCAGAAACTCTCTATGCCTCTGAATTAAGTTGCTTACTAAATGGTGGCTGCATCATGGGCAGAGCAAGATGTGAGTAACCCATGCCACGCATTGTCAGAACTTTTGGAGCCCGTTGGAGATACCCACATTGAGCTGAATACATTTTGTTTTAAGGGGGTGTTGATTTAAATGTTGGATGATTCACTGCCTCCTGCTGTCTCCTGCAGTGTGGGCATAATAGTCGCACATTTGAATGCAATGATTTTTAATTGCTTTCATTTAATGTCCATCCTCCTCATCTATGCCACAGCATGATGCCAGTTACCTTGTGAAATGTTCCAGCTACTCCATTCCACACTCACTCCTTATCAAGCTCCAAAGTTGTACTCCAAACTTCCTAGGACTCATAATTCTAGCTTTCAGCATAGTTGTTATTTCTGCAAGGTATTATTACATACAGCCATGTGAATCCTCATGCCTCTCCTGCGTTTGCTCTGTTCAAATTAAAATAAGAATTAGCTGTCTCTACTTGTTAAGTATGAACAGAAATAGATAATGCTGGCAATGACACATATTAATTTGTTTTTTAATTAGATGTTCTGACATCTCAAAATGAGGTTTTGGTGAGTCTGATGATGATCAATAGTCTTTTTATGTGATCAGCTGGCCTATTCATTCATGACAGCAATGGAATTATTATGAGCCTAAGTGTTTGTTCATTAATCTGAAGGATGATTTGAGTTTTAGCACAAAGTAAGTGAGTTCTCATTTTTTGTACCCAATATGTAATTTCAAAGATTTCAAGACACTAACCTGCTAAGCAGAAATTCCTTAATCTGCCAAACCCTACAATGCCCTCAGCTAGTGAAGCAAGAGTGGACTCCTTAACTAAGCATCTGTCTGTTTATTCATCTTAAAATGGTTTTCGCATTTCTTACTGCCTCCAAATATTCTGCATTATACACATTTTGAGATAAATTTCTGGCTGTTTCAGTATAGGTGTTTAGTGTCTGTTCAGATGTCTCTTCTAAGAATTTTGCAAATGTCTCAGACAGAAGGGTGTATCTAAAATGGCACTAGATGGCTATACTTAAGAACCTGTATCTCATACCATATTCCTTTTTAGTCAACATTTCCCTCACTAAACACTTTGTATATCAGATAAATATAGGGGTCCTTAAGTGCATATTTAAATGACTTGTGGTAGGTAATAAGCTACCTCTGCTACTTGGATTCCATTTCAATTAGAGTGAAAAAGACCCTTTTCATAGCTTGCATGTCACTGGTTCACACTTCTTTGACTATCCTGTATTTTCAATGTTATCTGAACGAATTGGTGTGATTTGAACATATACCCTTCTGTCTGTGGAGATTGGCTTCTGGCTATCAGTTGCTAAATTCTGTTCAATGTACGTCAGAGACCAAAACTGCAGCTGACACCCGTGATGGAGAGTGTTCTGTGCATGTCCTTGGAAAGACAGGATTTTAATTTCTTACTGTCACTTGAGTAAAGTGTCACTATTGCCAGGGGACTTCCATAAGAGTAACAAGCCTACCAGATACCATGCAATCACTCTCTAAATAGTACCTTCATGACACTCAGTTGGGGTTTTCTCCATATGTCTTGCTTTGAAGGCTCAGCAGCAGTGATTAAATACATGGACTGCTTCTTAGCTACAGGTAAACAAAACGATTTATGAGGAAACTAAGTGAGAGAAAGCACAAAGTGGGAAAGCCTAAAAAACCTGGAGTAAGATTAAGAGTGTAACATCAGTGGAGAACACTGACAGCAGATGCAGATCTGAAGAAAGGTCAATTCATTGTGGTTTCTTAGCAAACAAGGCCAGCAAATTTATGGAGCCATTATGTTTAGAAAACCAGGGAACAAATAAGTAGGTGAAGGATAAGATACTGCACCTCTATTCCTGTTAAAGCAATTTTGCCCATTTAAATATTAAGCAATACAGTCTTGTCTTACACATGAACCCAAGCATGAATCCTTTTAAAGCTCTGATATCATAAAGAAATGCTCAATGAATTGCAGCAAGTGAATGGTATTGTAATATGTAATGGTTATGAGAGCTTGCAGAAACTGCCTTAGGGTCTTCTGTGTTGTCTTACAGTTTTGCTGCTGCTAAAATTCTTTATTTAGGGGATAGAAACAGCTCATTAAATTAAATGCAGCTTCCTCAAGACATGACAGAACATAATGAAGTTAATAGTGATTTGGATTAAGGAAATTTTGATACTGATATTTTTGCTCTGCCTGTTGGCATATATTGAATGACTGGATAATTTCTTTGCAATGAATAATGGATAATTTTGTCTAGCATACTGTAACATTATGCAAATTCATCATGCACAGCAGCGGTACAAACTTTGCTCTTCACTCTTGTTACATCTGGCCTCTGCTGAAGTACAAAAGGCTGAATTCTGAGGAGTAGGGCTGTCCAGCGTTGTTGGGGTTTGTAACAGCTTTGCTATTAAGACCATGTTTAAATACAGAAGTTGTATGACTTTTTGTCAGGTTTTCTGCATTCAGATCAGCATGGCATGCAAGTATTTCCTGCCTTTTGTTATTTAAGCAAAATGAAGCATCAGTTTGCAAATTGTCTTGTTTAGCACCAGTACACAAACTTGCTTCGGCTGAACTACAAGCACATTGTTAGTTAAAGCCTAGTATCTCCTAACACAGCTTTTGAATCTGGACATGCCATTTATTTACTATGCCTCAATTCATGTTGTTGCAGAACTTACAAGAAGTATATTGCTTACCAGTGGCATCACTACCAAAAAGTGTTTTTATATTGGTGAAAACACACAATAGCAGTGTGGATGACTGTTGAATTAGACAAAAATATTGGGAGTGGAGAGCATATTGATTTATTTTTGTTGCCTAGGGAAAGATGATTTTGCACAATTTCAAATGAGCTATACAGAAATAATTAAAAATAATAAAAAGCTTATCCCCAAAAAGCCTTCACATGAAAGCTGTAATTTGGAACCTCTAAGGAATGCCAGTAGTGAGTATGCTGTGAAAGTGCAAAATTTTCAGGCCTCTTCTCTCCTATTCACAGTGTGGGAATAAGCTTAGTGGAAGCTATTCCCCACAGAAAGGGAGAAAAATGGATCCAGCCGCTAACTGGGATAATTAGATCCTTTCCTACCCTACTTCATGGACTTACACATTTGACTGACCACATAAATGTTTCACCAAATATATAAAAATGGCTTTGTAAATTTGATGGTTAGATAAACCCTTCTGACTTTAAGCTAAAAGCAGGATGTGCATTTTTCATATGTGGATTACCACAAAGTTCTCTGAGGGTCTCACATGGAACAGCTGCTTTCTGGAGTGTGCAGCATCCTGCCACAGAATTCCAACTACGCACTGGAAGCGCAGCATCTTCAAATACAGACAGATAGGTGTGTTAAATATTTCTGCTTCGTACAATGCTGAGAATGCTGATGCTACAGCTGTTAACTGACTTGCAGGCTTATCATCTAGGAGGAATATAGAAAAGAAATCATCTGGAGAGGGAAGAAAAGAAGAGAGAAGAAGATGGGAGCTGGGTAATTGCACTGTTTTCTGAAGGAAAGGATACTTGTGTTTGCATGGAAGAGGTAGATAGACCTGTCCCTGTGCTACCACTGCTTTCTTCGAGGAGAGTCAGTTACTGCCAGTGATTTACTGGATAGTCAGGGGCCAAGGTTCTGGCTGCCAGGACCTAAGCGGAAGGAAAAGGTTTGAGAATTGACCAGTAAACTTTTTCTTGAAAGATTACATAAATGAGAGCTGTTCTTTGAGTTGTAAGCCCTCCAGCCTCTCTGTGAATTACATGTGTCTCCTCCTACACAGTGCAATGCTAAAAAGGCTTCTGGTTGGGGGGGAAGGCTGTCTCTTCAAAGTTTCCTCATACATCTCCTCAAGGGATTTATTGATGCTGTTTCTCAGTCAGTGTGTGTAATCCCACTCTTCAGCACAGCTCTATCCTTTACTCGATAGGATTCAGTTCTTGTCAAGCCTGGTGTGCTTGTTTTAGGAACCTTTTCTCTTGTGTTTAATCATAACCTCTATGTAAGTCTCAAAGGAGCACAGGAACTCTTTGGCTATGGCCTTTTAGGACTGTAAACTCCTCTTACCATATCTCTTTCCTTCTGAGATGCCTATAAAGTCATTGCTGTAAGGAGAATAACATGGTATAAACAGCAGCATGAGGTACAGCAGATTATATTCTTCACATTTATTGTATGTTACTGCAGATGCTTCAACTTTCTGTACAATGTGTTTTACTTGCACCTCCTTTTTTTTGCTGTGCTTGCCCTGAAGTGGCTGATTTATGTGTTTTTAAACACTTGGTGTAAACAAATGAGAACATGAGACCTTTTGCAGTATTTTTGAAACCCCTCCCAAGTCCATCTGTCCTTTGCATTTGTTCCAAGCCACAGAAAGGGGTGTGTACATGTGCTTGTGTGTCTATATATAATTATATATATAGCTAAATATTAATCAGACCTATACTTTTTCCATTAAATTGTACTGAAAAACACTCAGTTTCAAATACATCATGGTTTTAATACAGGATTGTTTTCTTATCTTTTCACTAAAAATTAAAAATAAAAAAGAAGGTATCATGCAAAGTTGCATAGTTTCTTAAGAAATCTGAAGTGGATGTCATGCAGGAAAGCACTGCTTTTTGAACTGTGTTAGTTATGAGAAGGAAAGGAAAGGAAAATAAACAAGGGCTGAAAATGGGCAGCACCTCCTTTTTCTTTTGAAGTAACTTGTGATGTCAGAATTTCTTCTTAGTGTCTTATTCTTCTCATCCTCCTCTTCCAGATGTACACCCCACCCTAGCAATAGTACATAAAGGAAAGTTTTCAGTTATATATAAACCAGAAAGTAAGCAAACTTCTCTTCATAATGTGGCAGTTAAATGTGTTTAGCAAATTGAAAAATTTTCATTCAGATATTTCCTGGTCCCTTTGTGAAATCCATAATATAAACCATAATATTATACCATAAATATAATCCATAATATTGGAGAGCAAAGTGTCTCCAATATTTCAAGTATTTAAATCAGAGAGTTGCAACTGTGCTGAAATGTTTATTGAAAACACAGGTCATTTTCCCACTGAAATTTTACTGCTGATGAAAAGTCTTGCTACTTTTTTACATCAGACCTAAATGCTGTTTCATTTAAAATTAAATGAACAGCATATCAATGACTATTTGATGGATTGTTAAACATTATTTAATAGGATATCTCAACTGGTCAAGATTTGGAAGTTTTGGGGGTTTTGTGTGCATCTGTGTGTATGTATGTGTTTTTAGAAAGAAGATTATTAACCCCTGTTGAGGCCATGTTCTAATACAACTAGTGGCATTTTGGGGATAAGACATGAGCATCATTTAAATTAATACCATTTTTTCATTGTTGTGGATGAGACAACATGCATAAATAAATTCTTCCACCACTAAGCTGCACCATTCTGAAGTTGATGTTTAATGTCGTTCTGTGAGTCTATGGCATTCCTATTTCTTTATCGTCTATGGCATTCCTATTTCTTTATCATCTGAGGAGTGTCATTTCAGTACTTGTATATGTGCAGTTTTATCTTCTGTGTGTTCGAAGATGTGATGTGCAAGTGCTATGTGAGCCCCAGTTAGGGACAATAATTTAGATTAGCTCCAGTGAAGAATTACGCTGAAGTATTATGAATTCTAATGTATTTGTGGAAAGAGTTTCTTGATATTTCTTTATATCTGAATAGCATGCAATGAACTACAGTCAGTTTTCCCTCCAGATAAATGATGGAAGTGCAAATAACAATTCTGGGAGTTGTTTTAATCAAGCAATTAAAATATCCACTGTTTTCGATTCTGTTGTTAGTGTGATTTTAATGGTGATACTTATTGTTTCAGTTTTCCTCCCATAATGCTATAATTGAATGAAGCTTGGAAATTCAGAGAGAGATTAACAAGAATTATATAAATAAGTGAAGAGGTGAGGAGAGAAAAGGGAAAGAACACTTGAAAGAATCCAAAGGGAAAAGGAATCCGTATGCAGTTTGATTTTTAAGGTGAGGTATTCATCTGTTCTTAATTTATCCACACTAATACAATCTTCCCTATCCAGCTCATCATCTCCTGATGAATAATGCATGGATAAATATTGCTACCTATGAATGCAAAAGTAGTTTATAATTCCCCACAAAAGTTTTATTAATAGTACAGTTTTAAACACCTTGGTCTGAGTCATAACTAATTGTTACTGTATATTTGTGAAACCCAAGGAAATTAAGACAAGAGGAGGCAGAAGACAGGAAAAATTCCAACTCTGGGGTTAGTTGTATTAAAAGAATAAGTTCTTTTTAGTCTGAGCAGGAAGCTGGTGACTTGTTAATGTAGTCATTCTTTAAAATAGACTTTCAGATGATTAAGTTAGAAATCTTCACTATGGTCTAGCTATTAACAGAAACCACCTGAATTTCTGGAAGGCAGTCCAATGGAAATAGAGTTATAATATCCAGAAGCCTCTGTAATGGTGTGCTGAATTTTCCGTTGAATGATTTAAGCCCTCTTATTCCCTTCTCACTTTTAAAATATACTATGAAAGAGAGGTTGAGAGGTGAACACGTTTGACATCTTATCCATTTGTTGCTTCACAACCTATTAAAGAGAATTATATCACTTAGTTTAAAAATAAATTAATCTAATTATTAATGTTAAGTTACATTATACACATACCACTAACCTTGTGCTTCACACTGTCTCCAAAAAACTCACATTGAAAAGTGGCACAGCAGATCACTAACAGGACCAGAAGTTAAACCTGAATGTGCAAAATATTACTCAGAGTTCCTCTCTTCCTTCATCAGTGTGCAAACCTTGTAGAAGATAAAGTCCAAGAGAAGTCTGGCAACAGAACAATTGTTCTCTGAGTGCAGTTGAATGGATTGAACAGGAGAGAAATCCTGGTAAACAGTGAAAAGCACTAGTAAATAAATATAAATTTAATGCTCTGAACTCCTCTGAACCCTGACAGTGGCAATTCATTCCCAAAGACTACTTATTTGTCATTCCACCTACTGCTGTGCTATAGCTGACACTGAAAACATATTAGGAAAGTGTATGTAATGTTCAAGGCATCTTTAGACTTTTTCAGATCTGGAAAATCGAGACTGGTTGCTCAACCACCTTTTCTACCAAAACACCAGCTGGAGAGAAGCTCCTAATTATTTGGAACTCAGTGTGCTAGTATGAGCTTGAACAGATGAAGACTAGATGGAGCCAAATTGCCCTTTCACACTACCTTTACACTGGTATAACATCAGCAATTTAAACACCATTAAGTGACAGATGAGTGGGTCTGCATATCTGCATACAGTGTACGGAGAAAAATGAAAACTTTTTCTCTAAAATAATCTTAAGAACTGTTGTGGGCAAAAGAGGGAAGAGGAAACAAAAAATATAAAGTGGTCAAAAAAACTAAATTCTACCAGTTCACAGGGGAGGAGAAAGGCAGTTCATGAGGGAAACAGAATTCCCATGTTGAGAGACCTCTGTGCATGGTGTGCGTTTCTTACTGTCATACCTGCATATGCAGAAAACATGGAAAAATGCTGTGAGTATTTGTGATCAGAGATTTTTCATTCCTGTGCTGTGGAATGTCCAGGTTAAGTTGCATGAGCACTGGACATGCATACTGTAAGTAATAACAGTTTGTTCAGGAAGCTGCAAAAGTTTTGGCAGCTACTTCAAAATTAGCACAGATACTTGGAGATTTACTGGATCATTTTGTTCTCTGTGAGAACAACATTTCACCCTGCTATCACTTGATGTAAATTGATTCTTGAAAGAATTTCCATTTAATCTATTTAAGGAAATAGGAATTTAGAAAATAAATCTTTCATGACTTTTAATGCTGCTGGTTTCACTTTTCGTTTAGCCCACTCTAGAATGTAATTGGCTGGATTTTATTACTTGACTGTTTAGGCTAATATACCTCTAGGCAAAAATCTCAGGCAAAGATGAATGCCATCTCTGAGCCACTGATAATAACATTGTTAACATGACCTATCAGTTTTTACATTTTTTAGCAAGAAAAGCTAACAGAATCAGACCACTTAATTAGAAGAACACAACTGTGAGTCTCTGAAGTGTAAATTAAATCTCTTCTTGCTACCTTTGTCTCTCCAAGCGAAGAGGGAGCATTATCAAACCATTTCTTTACACTGTGGAGTAACATTGCTCTTTGGAAGCTCTCCAGCAAATGCTGCAATAAGACCTTTAGGGGCAGCTTTCCACAGTTCACGCTTCTTTCTTCTTAGTGGCATGGAGTCAGAAGAGGGGACTATGCACAGGCAAAGTTTTGTTATCCTCTATTAAAAGCCTTAAAGATCTCCAAGAGGAGATCTCTGTCCTCAAAGACACCCCAGAATGAAAGACCTAGTTGAATGAAATTGCCTGTTAATAATAGAATAATGGAATATCCTGAGGTGGAAGGATCATCAAAGTACAACTTCTCTCCCTGCACAGAACACCCCAAGAGTCACACCGTGTGCCTCCCTTCAACATTCTCTAACAGCTCAATATCCTTCTAATATTGTGGCATCCAAAACTGCCCCCAGCATCTGAGGTGAGGTGGCCCCAGTGCAGAGCAGAGCAGGACAATCCTCTCCCTTTTCCAACTGGTGATGCTGTGCCTGATGCACCCAGAACATGGTTGGCCCTCTGGGTTGTGCGGGCACTGCTGTGTCACATTCAATTTTCCATCAACCAGGACCCCCAGGTTCCTTTCTGTGGTACTGCTCTTCAGTGTCTTGTTCCCTAGGCTGTCCATACATCCAGGGTTGCCAATCCCAGATGCAGAATATGGCATTTGTCTTTGTTCATATGGTTGGTGATTGCCCAGCGCTCTTAATTTGTCCAGGAGTCTCTGCAGAGCATCCATACCTTTGAGGGACTCAATGATTTCTCCCAATTTGCTATAATTGGCAAACTTGTTTAGTATACCTTTGAGTCCTGCATTCAAGTAATGTATGAAAATGTTGATCACAGCGCCAAGGATGGAACCCTGGAGAATCCCACTAGTAACAGGTCTCCAGTCTGATGTCACCCCATTCACTGTAACCCTTTGTGCCCAACCCATGAGCTAGTCGCTCACCCATCCCATGATGTATTTATCTAGCTGTGGGCTGGAAATTTTATCCAGAAGAATCTTGTGAGAGACAGTATGGAAATCTTTGCTGAAACCCTAAAAGATTACATCAACTGGCTTCCCTTGATCAGGTAGGTGGGTTACCTTGTCATACAAGGAAATTAAGTTTGTCAAGTAAGACTTTCCCCTCATGGAGCCATCCTGGGTGTGACCAATGGCTGCATTGTCCTTTAGGTATTTTCCCTCCTAGGATAATCTTCTCCATAATTTTACTGATCACTGCAGGGACACCAACAGGCCTTATAATTTCTAGGGTCATCCTTCTTGCTCTTCTTGAAAACTGGAAGAAGTCCCTACCCAATCAGCTAGAACGTAAAAGAACAGGTAAAAGGCTCTTTCATGTTTTTTAAGGCACTGTAAACAGGTAAGAGTGCAATCTCTATTTTAGTATACCATCTTAGCACTATAATCCTGCTGGCAATACACAATATACTTGTTGAGTTACATAGAAACAGTCTAGGTAGTACACTAAATACACCATTCAGGACATAAGAGTTTGACATATGGAGAACTTACAGCCCCCATGTATGCCAAGAAAAAATGTTGTTATTATACATAGAACTACAAGGAAATGTACATTATCAATGAGGCAATAGCATGTAACGTATTTCAGTTCATAAAATTGACATTTTTAATAAAAGGTGTTAGTTTAATTTAGAGCATAAGCAGAGAACATAGGCAAATATTTTCCAATTCATTAGGCCACAGGCCCATAGCATGGATATAAATTCTTCTGATGAGTCCTGTCACCACATTATAATTCTAACACTGCCATTTTCTGAAATTAAGCAGACCCGTGCCACCCTTTGCTCTGCTGATGTAGCTTCAAATATTTCATGTGAGTTTCCCAGGGCTGGCTGTGATGCTGCATCATAGTGGGAGCCACCTCACAGGATGCACATGGGGAATGGAAGGGGTGTTTTGCCCTGAGTTTAAGTTATGAGCCATGAATCAGGAAAACAAGCTATTTTCAGTTTGCCCTCTCTTCCAAGTAATCATCTTGATGCCCACTCACACAAGCATATTTGTTCTGCAATTGTAGCACTCTAACAAGAACAGGGTTTTGAGGATCTGAATATAAGCTGTGGATGCTGCCTCAATGTAAAGAAGAGAAAAGAAGAAAGACCCAAGTAAGCACTGCAGCTTCTGTGTTTTTTGGGAGGGAAGAGTTCTGTCATGTGCAGCCTGTTGGAGGGGTTTCCCTACTTTATTGTGCCAACTGGCAAATCTCTTACTGAAACTTCTGTCAGTTTTAAGTATTACTACCAAAAATCAGTTGGCAGTTGTAATCCTTTTGTTTAGATAATTGCAATTCACTGTAGAACAAAAGATTTACGTCATTTGCAAAAGTATCCCAGTTTGTAGAAAGTGCATGGAATTTTTTGTTATTGTTGACATTCTCCTTTCAGCCATTCATATTTATAAAGGAGTAAAATCTCTTGGCACAACTTGCCTGGTGATTGTATTTAGGATAGACATTTGGAAACAAATACTGCTAAGCTATAGCACTGTTGATTTCGGTAGGTGAAAGTTGTCAGGTTGTCTCATCAGATGTGAACTGGTCAGAGTGATTAGCACATCCCTTCTGCATTTCCCCTCTTTTTATGAAACAATCCATCGTGAATTGTAGAATACTTCATTTAGCATAAATTATACAAAAACCAGCTCAGTTAAGGAAAATGGAGCCCACATTGCTTAACAACAAAGATTAAATAGTTTTTTGGGTTTTTTGGGGGTTTTTTTTTTGTTTGCTTTTTGTTTGTTTTTTTTTGTTTGTTTCTTTCTTTGTTTTTGTTTTTGAGATCTGGCTAATTGCACAGGGAATGACATCGTTGTCAGACTCATAAATACAATGTCTGTATGCTGGTGTTTCGGAAAATACCTTTGCTCTCCTGAGACCCACTTGGAGTGCTGCATCCAAGTCCAGGGTACCCAGCAAAAGAAAGATGTGGACCTTTTAGAGAGAGTCCAGAGGTTATGAAGATGATCCAAAGGACCTCTCCTGCAAAGACAGGCTGAGAGAGCTGGGGTTGTTCAGCCTGGACAAGAGAAAGTGCTGGGGAGGCCTTGCTGGGGTATTTTCAATATTTAAAGGGGGATTTTAAGAAAAATTTTACCAAGGCCTGTAGTGACAGGACAAGGGGAAATGGTTTTAAACTGAAAGAGGGTAGATTTAGTCTGCATATAAGGAAGAATTTTTTTTTTTTTTTTATTGTGAGGTTGATGAGAAGCTGGAAGGGGTTGCCCAGAGAATTTGTGAATGACCCAGCTTTGGAAGTGTTCAAGGCCAGGTTGGATGGGGCTTTGAGCAAGCTGGTCAAGGAAAGGTATCCATGCCCATGACAGGGAGTTTGGAACTGGATGATTTTTAATGTCCCATCCAACCCAAACCATTATAACTATTCAAATAATTTTGTCATTCTATGATTCTATGAAAATTACATTTTTCTTCAATTTATATCTGCAAGATATTGGGTCCAAAGAGAAAACCATGTGATCCAACACTGGGCACAGTTGTCCTCCCTTCTGCAGCCCAACCTCCTTGGCCTCAATGTGAGTGCAATCATCTTCTAATGATTAATAGAGAAATTAAGAGATATTGAGAGAGAAACTTCAATTGAATGGAAACAAGACATCAAGATGCAACAATTAAAGTTTCCTGGAGAGTGAATTTGGAAAGAATCTTCCAGACGTTTTACACTGTGTCTACAAAAAAGTAGTACCGTATACACAAATTTTTCAGTTACTGTGTTTTAGCAACTAATAATATAAGAAGATTTTGCAAAAATTAAGCAATTTAAGTATATATTTCATATAATTCTCTCCTATGGTTAGGAAATGAAAGAAAGTGTATGTGTGAAAGTATTGTTTCTCACTCTCTTTTAATGAAAAAAACCCTTGGATTTGGTTGCTGAACAAATTTTTTGGACTCAATATTGCTAAGTACTATGCTCATACTTTTTTTTAAAGTATTAAAAGTAAATATTACACTTGGTAGATTTTTTCCTAAAGGTTTCTCACAAGAGCTTTTTAATTTTCTCCATGATTTCCATGCCATGGTAACAGAGACATAAAGATAACATGTCTGTGTATCCAGTATTTACAATGCTATGTTAAATAATATAATATAATCCTCTTAAGTACTTCTTGCATAAATCTAAATAGCATTGCTCCCAGAGATTCTCCAGAAAGTATTGAAAATAATATAATAATGTAAGTAGGCTTACATTAGCTAGCTCACAATAGAATAGCCACTGAATTTTACAATACTCAGCCTAATATGAGTATTATTTACATTCTTTTGTTAAAGAAATAATTCACTGTGGCTCCTGGTTAGCAGGATTCTTATGTGGAAGCCTAATGCTTATCACAGATTCTCACTAAAATTAGCGAAAGTATGCAAATTCTTAAAGCTCTGTACTTTAAAATATTTTCCTGATTCAGATTTATATACCTTAAAGCAGTAGAAGTCTTTTCACTGATACTAGCAATAACTGGGTAGGAATACAAACTGCAGTAATGACCATATTTTTACCATAAGTGGTAAGTAGGAGACCCTATACTTGTCTTATGTGCCTATATTTTTCTGGTCTATTCCACTTCTTTTGCAAGCAAGTTGGTGTAGCTGTGCTAATTTTTTTTTTTTTTTTTTGGTGGGAACAGTTTCAAGGAAGGAGATCTTTAATTGTTCCTTCTTAAAGCAGTAATAGATACTTCTGTCTTGAAGCAAGGAATGTCTGGTTTTTGCTGGTTATATTTTTCTATCCCCCGTTTAACATAAAACCTCAAATATGCATAGGCATTATGTATAGTGATTAAGGTTTACATAATAGAAAGCATGAGTTATACATTCAGTTTTGCCACAAAATAGAAGTCCTTTTTTGTAAAGGAATGTCTGCATTTCCCCTATGTCAGTCTGGTTGAAGAGCACATGATTTTCTGTAATTTGTGTGTTTTGCTGTGTTNGCTGTTGTTGGTTAATTTTTTGTTTTTGTTTTGTTTTTTTTTTTTTTGGTTTTTTTTTTTTTTTTTTTTTTTTTCTGGGATAGTTTTAAGGGAAGCTTTTCTATATTCTAGCTTTAAATACTTCCTGGGAGAGACTAATAGGGTGCAAGAAGGAAGTTTATCTTATTCAGTAGCCAAAAATAAACATAATTGGAAGTTTGTGGAAGGCATTCTATTGGTCTGGGTCTTGATCCAGGCAAGTAGGTGGAATGGGGCAGGTGGTCCAGCTAATTGCGTTAGTGTTTATCATGTCTTGCATGAGGATTTTTACATCAAGACACAGGATGAATGCATCATTAGGAGTTTGGCAAGAGTGTTTCGTGGGAAGAGTAGCCTAGGAGGAATACCACTGTAATAAGCCTAGCATAAAATATAAAGATAAGCAGAAGAGTGATCTTACAATGGCAAAACATGCTGTTTGCATCAGCTTAAACTTCTGAACTCATAGTTTGGAGAAATTAGAGCAGTAGTTATTATCTGAGATCTGCTTAGGTCACTGAAATATTTTACTACAGTCTGTGTGCATACAGAATTGTCATTGCTTTTCATCTAATTGACAACAAAAAGGAAATTTTGGGCCACTGTCAGGACATTTAGCTTGCTGGATTGTGCTCACTGAGGTGATTTCCCAATATGTGATATGAGGTGGTTTGTAATTTCAAATACCTTTAACCTCTCACTTTCATTACTAATTAAGAGGTGATTCTATAATTTTAAAAACTTAATCTCCAAAATATTTTGAATATTTCGTAGTAAATTCCCAGCTCTGATTTTATCTCTTTAGCCAAGCAGTATAGAGGGATCCAATCCAGATGTCTTCTAGAAATCTTCTGTGCTTTTAGGAATCTCCAGCTTAGCAAGATCTGGCAGAACTTAACTACAATCTCCATCCCTCTCATAGGTGTCCATGCATGCACCTCCCGTAAGCCTCCACAACATATCTGCATGTGCCACAGTTTGGCAGCACATATTTATTTCACAATTCCTGCTACCAATGTATTGTTCATGCATCCTTCTCATAGCTGGTCAATGGCACTTTTATGCAATGTATGTCCATGATTCTAAAGAAGAGCATTGCTTAGTTCAGACTTATTTTCCCCAGAAGAACATTCCAGTAAATTCTGAAAAAGAGCTTCAGTAGCAAGTCTTTCCTTTATCAGGAAATCTCACATTGTTCCATTGTTTTTTTTAAAAATCTTTTTAGTTAGCTATTACTTATGGTGAGCATTTGTGCCCTTTTGTTGTACACAGTAGACTTTTGAACAGTGCATGCTATCATTCTCAATATTTGTAAAAACTTGCTTCTCAAGTAGTTCCTCATTCATTTTTGAGGTCACATGGGCAGAAGAGAAAGTATCATACAGTTGGGCTGAATATCATATCTACTCAACTGCTGGTTATTCCATATATTTAGGAAGTACATTGTCTGTGTAATCTTTAAATCTCTGTTTTCCTCTTTCGTCTTTTCACAGCCACCAACTCACCTCTCCTAGTTTTGGTTTTGATTAACCATTTCTATAATTTCTCTTGAAGACGTAACTTTGGACTTTTTCATTTCTTTTTCCCAGCTTTTTTACTTTTGACACAGACCCTTTATTTATAGCCATCTACTTAATTTCATATGATTTTAATGAAACCCATCTTGCACAGCTACATGGGAGTATACAGCATTTATGACATTTTGACTTACTGAGATCATTAACAGTAATAGAGGTAGTAGAATTATCAATGCTACAATGAAAACAACTGGAAATAGGAGGAAAAATGTGCAACAAACTGAACAACTGAATGCACACCCCATCCCTTGTCCCTGACCTGAGCTTAAGGAGAGGCAGAGCAAATTCAAACTTCAGTTGAACAAATAATCTGTGGAAGATAAAAGCAGTCCTTTGAAGTTATAAAATACAGCTTATGCTCTCTTGTTTTCTTTCTGGCTGTCTTGGAGGCAGTTCTCTCAGTTCCTTGGAAATAGCTAATCTGCATGTTTTGGTGTATGAATTTCTGGCGACTATGTTTTGCATAGTTATTTAAATGGAGAAAAAGGTTAACTGAGTAACAGAATGTAATAAAATTCTCCAGTGATAGTAAACACTAGGCCCAAACTGAGAGGAAGAATTGAGCTTAGAAAGCAGTTTTACACTGGCATTAACATGTAGTCTAGAAAACACTGACTGGGCTCTGCTTCTCATATTTAGAGCAGGAGAAACAAGCATCATGTTATCTGGTGTAAAAATACTATACTCCAATGTAATTTTGAGTAGTAAGATCCTAGTGAACAGAATCAATTTGAGACCAAAAATTGTTTCACACGCTCATCTCAAAATGTTAAAGCTGCTTTTGCCCTCACAAGGGTATGGGATTAATGTCCTGTCAGCACTTTGAAAATGTAAAGTGCTAAGTATATATTATTATAACCCTTTCCATTTATTACTTTTATTGATGGTCTCGTGGTTTCCATGACGCTATGTTGATTTCCACGGGATTTTCCTGCAGTGTGCATTTCATCTCATGAAGAGTAAAAAAAACAAATAGTTCTTTTTAGGCCTTGTGCCTTGTTGGATAATATCCAGTTACTGGGGGACTTGTTTATGACCCACTATCTCTGCTGTGAAAGCCTTACTGCAATACATTATGCAGCTGTTTGTTTTCAACTTTGTTTTCTCAACTGTATAAGACTCTGCTGCTACTGAGACCCATGTGCTGCTCCTAACTGACTCCTAAGGGGTTCCTGAGTGAAAAGCAGACTTACCACCCACTGAACTCCTGTATTTTTTAGTAGTAGGTGACTTTTTCTCATAGCTGTTCTGTTGTGTTCAAGAAATGGGACTGAAGCCAGGCTTGTCAATCACTGGCAATCAGGGAATAGCTTGCTTGTTGAAGTTCAGTCCAGTTTTTTCTGCCTCTTCTGGCATTGGCATTGCAGCCAGACCTCCTGGTAGCCAAGCTTTTCTGAGGAAAATTCCAAACTTTATTTCAAAATTTTAGATTTACACTTTGGCTCTGCAACATGTCTGTCTAACTCCCAGCCAAGTCCCCAGGCGGCATTTACTTTTGGAGCAGTTTGCCTCTCAGCTCTGCTTTCCTGCAGGCTTCAGGGATCAAGTTAGGCCAAGAAAAGCCAAAAGCATATGAACCATGTGTGTCTTTTGCTTCCTCTTCTGTTGAGAGTCTCAGCATGGAGATTGGCCCTGATCTGTTAACAGTGTTCCCTCAGCTGACAGCCTCCACCAGGTGGGTTTTCCTTGGCCTTCGTCTCCCCTCAGGACATAAAGAACTGTGGAAGCCACAACTGCAGGTCAGCCAGCCCCTCTCTTGCAAAAGGTCGTGTGACAGGGCAAAAGTGCAGCAAATTGTACCCAAATGCATGGATGAATTGCCACACAATGCAGATACCAAAGCTATGCAAGTCAGTGTTCTTGTGACACCTGTGACATTTTTTAGGGCCTGTATCAACTGCTGTGCCTTTAACTATATCTCTCCACATCTTTTTCTCCAAGGGTCCAGGGTGCTTGGGGGTGGAAAAAGCCAGAAGGTGTTTCAAAGGTCCTTGGACCTGCTGCTTCTTGTAACCTTTCATGTCCCTTGCTGAATCATTTCACAGACTGACATCTCCAGGAGAAACACAGGCTCACCTTACTTCTGTGAAACACAGGAGGCTTTGTATCACATGGAACAGCGGGCTAATGTAGGATGGAAGTGACCCCAGAGGGTCATCTAGTCAATTCTCCTGCTCAAATCCAAGTTAGGCCTATTACTTAATAATCAGCAATGTGAAGCACGCAACATGGTTTCTTTGCCAAAAATCTATTCTGGATATTTTTCTAGAGCATCTTCTTAGCTTAGTTTTCCCCTCTTGTTCAATTTAGTGAGAGAATAGAGTGCAGAAGAAGAGATAAGAGGATGAAGAATCTAATGATACAATCAACAATGTTTTGTTTAGCACCTTTGTGGACTAGAGCAGGAGTGATCAATATTGAAACAACAAAACCTCGTATCTGATGATTCCTCTTGACAGACAGCACTCCAATTCTGTCAAAGCAATTCCTTCTCTTAGTGAGAGAAATCCCAGCTGTCCATGCTGGAGAAAAGAGTAAAATGTTCTAGCTTCTTAGGATGTTGATTAAAAAAATCAAACAGCCAAAGGCTTGACCTTTATCTAACACATCTTAGAAGTCTGTAGTTCCTTGTTCTCTATGGGGAAGAACAGCAGGGTTTTCCTAATGCACCTAAAAGATGCAATTAATGTGTTTTATGTGCCGTATCTGCTGTATGTTTTTCTCAAGGTGTTAACTGCAGACTGCTATGGCCTCATGTTCACAGTATTGGTCCAAAAATGCTGCCATATCTACTTGGAATAGCTTATATCCCTCCTTCTGTGTCCACTCCACATGTCTGTGGTGTGGAGAGGGACGAAAGTCCAGACACTAGGAAAAAAACAGGCAAATAGGAGCCTTTTTGGCAGACTATTTTAGGTATCAAAAAGGAGTGGGAAGTCATAAGGCAATGATTGCTCGGGACATAATTTAGTAAGGTCTTTGAGCGCTGCCCCTTCCACAGACATCAAGTGTCCCATCATGGTGCTCAAAGTGTCTGGCATTGTTCTCACCCAAGACAGACAAAAACAATCAGCTTTATCTCCAAGAGAAACTGTCCTGCTTCTGGTGGACAATATGTCCTATCTCTCTGTGTACTGTCTGCTGAGAGAAAAGAAAAACATTAAGACATATACAGAAGATTTGCAAGAAGAGGTACCTTTCTTGCATAGCTTTGTGGGCTGGCAGCCAACCTCTTTGGCTGTCAGAATCGTCAACAAGAAACATCATGCAACCTGTCTGTATCTTGTGACCTCACAGGTGACTTGATAAATGATATAAAATTCAGAAATTTCCTTGATCTATCTCTTCATAGTCCCATGTTTTCCATTGTTCCTCAAGGTGATGCTGAAATAGCAAAGAAATTCAGAGGTCATGCTGTTTATGCCATGCTGTTTATGCCATGGGATTATGACTGTCATGTCAGACAAACAAAACAGATCTTTAATCTTAGAAGTGCCAAAGAAGAGAAAAGGGAAAATACTCCCTCTGGGACCAGGTAGACTTGACATAATGAGTAAATGAAGTAATATCGCTCTGTAGATCCCAATAGGGGAAAAAAAAAAAAAAAGTAGAAGATATTGAGATATTGTGGAGTTTAAGGGTTTTTTGTTTTGATTTATTTTATGTATACTTTTAAGGCCATTGTTTAATTAATATAGTCTCACCAGTGAGATTAATTCTCCACCAACAAATAGAAATGCCTAAACAGAATGCTCAAATCTCTTTCAAAAAAAGGAAATTATCTACAACTTGAAACATTAAAGATGATATCCTTAGGATATTGTTCACATATATCAAGTCCTGAAATGTCAAAAAGACAACATTTAACCTTCTTTATTATCTAGAGTAGACCTTATAGCGGATAACTATATTTCATATGCCACAAAAAACTTTCTCTAACAGAACTCTGCCATGTACTGTTAATTCTGGCACCTAATCTTCAGAACTGTAATAGTATTCACTATTAAACTACAGAAGGATTATTCCTTGAATTTACTGGAATATCCAACTACACTGTTTTACGGCATTACGGGATTTGGGATCCATGGTACTAGAACCATGTCCCCTACCTGTGCTAAGCAGTCAGCTGCCATCAACACATTAAATGCTTCTGACATCACCAGGTAGTCAAGACCATCTCCTTTTTTTTTACAGTTTATTTCTTGTCCTCAGATTTTTTCTTCTTTCTTTTTTCCCTGAGAAATTTTCATAAATCTGCATTGCTTGGATAGCAACACATAAAACCTCTTTTCCACCCTTCCACGTCTTTAGATTGTGTGGATCTAATTGTTACAAACTGTACATCCTAATGTGAAGGAGAATAAGGATATTTATCCATACACATTTAAGTATTTTGTTCTTCTGAAAAATAAGACTCTAAAATCTAACTTTTCACTGGAAAGAAGTATAATCCTGAATAGAAATGATCATTGATGTCCAAGAATTGAAGTTTTTCCTGGAGCAGAAGTCCTTCATGCTTTTTCCTCTTGATGAGGAATTATATTTAATGAGATTGGTGGTCTGGGAAAATACATGGGAGTTAGCCCAACTGTGCAGATTACATCAATTAGAGAGAACGTTGGGAGGCAGGGGATCCTCTGGTGGTAATGCCTTAAACAGTCAAATTTTGTGCCTATGCATCTAGCAGGCTGGAAAAAAACCCCATGGAATGGACTTCTATGTTGTGTTACCTGATTGCAGTACATTTCCAGCTGACCAAAGATTAATTGTCCTGAATTCTTGTTTTTCAGAAAGGCTGACACCACATTTATGTTGCCCAAAAATCACTCAGAAATAATCACTGTAACCATGTACACCATTTGAGTTTATTTCTGTAAAATATGTCTCTACTAAATGTTAATAAAAGTATTGAGTCCGAAAAAGTTTGGCCACACACTGGACTTTTAATTAAACAGAAAGCTTTGAATGGGCCAAATATCTGTGTATTTTCAAGTTAGTGCAGTAGCTGAGGAGTGACTGTAGCTTTCTGTCTTACCCCTTGCGTATAAAACAAACTAATAAATTAAAATCTGACTTTATAGCTATGTAAAACCATTGGATACAGAGAATGAAATGATGATGAATGCAAGGAGGGTTACAAAATCTATATGTGCAATGCAACTTACTTGGCTGTTTCTTTTTCAAGGAAATCCAAGCAGGGCAGCAAGACTGTCAAATCTGTATTATAAAATAAACAGCATTAAAAGGAGAAGTTAACACTTGGCATTATTTCTTCATTCACTATATTTTTCCAGTCTCTGGAGAATGATCAAATCTCCTTCCAAACAGTAAAATATTTAAAACAAAATACCTTCAATATATATGCCAAGATAGGTCAAGTGCTTTATGAAAAGGATGCAGAAGTTAACTATATTTTCCCTTTTACTTTACACATTGGAACAACCTCAAGTTATGGTATCATAGAAATGGAAAAGACCTATTAAATTGTGCATTTCCTTGCCATTGGAATTGTACTCCCAATATACAGAACTTTCCATCTCAGGCTTATAGGCATCTACCCCACCATTTGAAGACTCTATTCCACAGCACAATAAAATCAGTGTTGGAAATTTTCCCTACATCTCAGCCTAAAAATAGATTTGTTCTCTTGTACTGCCTTACTCACACCTGTCAGCCACCCTTTTCTGTGATTCCTGCTTAAGAGTTCAACTATCAAACTCTTGTAAATTGTCATGATATGTGCTCCAAACTCCATGAAGTCAAACAAGTGCAAAAGTGGGAAATCTGGTTTTTTTAAGTTGAAATTATGGACAAACTGCATTTACTGCAAACAGGTGAAATATCTGCCTCTTCTTTCACAGAATTTCACAGTTGTATCAGTTCAAAGCTCTTTGGACCAATTATTACTTTTCTTAATGTCTTCCTGAACATTTAGATGATGGGCAATATCACTGGTACTGATTTCAATAGTATTGCAAATTTGACTTTAGAAACTGCTCAAGAGATGTGTTTCTTTCATAGAAGTCTGCTACCTCATTTAACATGGGCTCCACTTTCTCTTAGGAAGCAAAAGCCCTAGTGAGCATGTTGTGTGCTGAGCTAGAACAGGTTCTTCCATAACTTCATGGGCTTTATAACTTGTCTGTTAACCTGTGCCTTCAATCACTGCATTATTGTTTGTTTTTATACTTCCATTTGACTTGTTTGAGTGTTTCCCTTTATCTCTTCATGGTAGGTAATGTGTACTGTGTACAAATGGTTAAAAAAGACATTTGAAAGGTGCAAAAAAGATAACAGGCAAACATTCTAAATCTTGTTGGAGAAGGGCTATGTAGTTAAGGAGAAAAAAAAAAGCTACCACTGCTTTGCATGGGAATTTGTGGGTTGGCTGCCCATTGTTAAATTAAGTTCATCTATTCATTTCCAAGAGTATTCCTTTTCACTACACTACTTACTCTACTTTTTGCAGTGGATACAAGCCAGGTTGGGGATTTACAGCTTTCTATGGCTACTCTTGCCAACACATAGACCTTGAGAAGGTGTGCATGAAGAGTCTTTAAAACAAAATTTGTTTGCTGTAGGCATTCACTGCTCCTTCTCTTTCCTTCCTTTCTCTCCACCACCTTAATTTGTCTGTGGACTTGGCTTCTTTGTTCTTTCATGACTAATATTACCATCTGTGACATTACATATCAAGATAGCAATGCAACATATTAAGCACAGGAAAACCCGGAATGTTTGAGCTCATCCAAGCATTTGTTGCTTAAAGCTCCAGCATTACTTGTAGCCACCTGAAGCATCCCAAAGTTTGTCAAACCACATTGCAATAAAACAGCAGGTTTCCATGTCGTTATAGAAATTGAAATATAAGACCTTATTGGACCTGCTTTCTTGCAAACAATCTCGGCAACTTACTTGGTTTTATTTCTCACTAAAGGCTCATGAAAAGAGCTTTCTTTTTTATGGCATTAGCCTAACTACCATCTAGAGCAGCTCACTTTGGGAACTCCCCAACTCACTTTTGTCAAGATCTCCTGTTCTGCAATGGAAGCACCATTCCCAGGTAAGACCTATGACCACAGCCTATGAACTATGCCCTCATGCAGCAAGGGCCCAGCAACCAGGCAGGACCATAAACAAGTGCTTATCTCTGCCACCTTCTGCCCTTCCAAGGATGAGGAGGGGGCAGTAGGTGTGAAGAGAAATGTATCAAGAATCTTGAAATGGACATGTCTCAAGATGCAAGATCAAAATCAGAATGAAGGTCCTCTCCTCCTGCTTCTCGTATAGTTCTAGACAGATCCACATTTTATTTACCTAATAGGGATTGCAGCAACCACCAAGATCTGATATTCTGAGAGACAGACCTTCCCCTCCCATCGCTGATTTTTCAGACAATGAGTTGCTTCACTGTTTATCTCAAAACCTGTACTTATCTGCAGACATCAACCTGTCCAGTTTTTTCTGCATTAATAATTTTACATTTCATGTTCTAGTACCTTCATGTAGAATTCAATATTGAATAACTCTGTGTTTCAGACTCTATCTTATTTGCATTATTGCATTCTGCATTTTAAAAGAGCTATAGCTATAGGACATAATAATAAAATAGTGAATGATAAAGGTCTGTGTAAGGTTTGGGGAGTTTTTTCATGTCCACATTGGAGTCTGTTATTTTCTTTCTAATTTATCCAGATTGCCACTAGCACAAGTGAGGTGGGAGCAAGCTTTCGCCCCTTATCTGCTCCACCTGTAGTACTCACAGCTCCTAAGAGCTGAAGAGTTTATGAATCTACTCATATTGCCATATACAAAATACATGTGGGTATGTATAACACAACACTTCTATGCTATTTTTAATAATCCTGTATCTGGACATTTACAAGTCTTTCCTGTCTAAGATGACAAATAATCTAGTAGTTTCCTGCTGAAAAAAAAATCAAAACAAATAAAAACAATTATTCTTTCTGTGTAAGTCCTAGAGATGAGAGCAATATTACACAAGAGAGATATAAAAAGGGCTATGGTAATGTCACAAGATAGATTTGTTAATTCGATTTGGCATGATAGACTTAGAAAAATGTGTAATGTTTGTATTATTCAGAGGAAGGAAAAGGTGAGCTGGAGAAAGGAGGAAACTGGAAGGGCAAAAAAAGGGTAATGACAGCTGAGAAAGAGGAAAAGTGTGCTTCATCTGAAATCCCCTTATCTTTTGCCCTGGGTCTGCAATCAGCCTTGAAGAGCCAAAATATTTGCCAATGGTGATGTCACTAGCCTGTGTTTTGTAGGGATACTGGGTCATTTATGACCACTGTGTTGACATGTTAAGTGGTATATAATTTACCACTATTGTAGGGTAAGTGATCTTCCACTGAACAGGAATTTAAGGATAACCAGTGTGCACGTTAAATAAATGTGTGCAGACTCACACACATGCTCAAGAATACACAAGTAACACTATAGATGAAAATCTGTCTGCATAAAAATCCACAGAAGTGCAGGTGTTGCCCCAAGTGTGGATACATTCTTAGTCCATAGAACACATGTATTGAAATATATGTGTAACTTACTGTAGTTCTCTGCACTACAGTGAGAGATACAGTGTGATACAGAAAGTGTATTCAGTATTCATTCACGTATGTTGTTCAGATCTTGCCTATTTCTGTAGTTGATGCTTTAAACATTAAGTTTAATGAAAACACTGATGGTATAGGCATACATGACTGAATTAGATATGTGGTCTACTTCTGCTGTCCATCCCAAAACACCTTGGGGCACAGGCCATAGTTAAAGTTGATAGTGGCTTCTGTTTGTGAGCCGTCTTTCTGGCTTGGGTCCATGGGACCCCATCAGCTGAGATCTTACCCAAGGAGGTGGGGCTGTGTTCTTTCTTCAGCAGGGCATAGAAAAATCTTCAGCAATGAGTCACATTGCTTGCTATCCCTCAGAAGTTTCTCATGCCACTGCTACCCCCTCCCTGTGGCTCTGAAAGAGGGTTGAGGAAGCACAGGAGGCTTTCCCCATGCTGTGGTCGCTCCTAGCCCCAGGCGCCCGTGGGGCAGCAGCAACCCCTGTGGAGATGGGGCTGGGGAAGGCAGGTGTTGTTCCCACGACCAGAGCCCAGCTCCCAGGGGGGAAAAGTGGGGGTCAGGAAGTTAGCAAAGGTCAGCCAAGTCCCGCTGGCTCTTCTTAATCCTCTTTTCCACCCACAGCCCCTTGAAACTCCCCTGATTTCTCCCAGTGCGGTGTCTGGGGGAGTTGCTTTACTGCTGCAGGATTCAATTTATTTTTCTCGCTTCCAAACTATGCTTCTGCAGAGTCTCAAGTCAGTTTTGTTTCAGCTGGTGTCGAGCAACACACAGGAGAGATGCGGCTCTATTGGTTTGTTTTTCTTTTCCTTCCCTTTTTTTAACTTTTTTTTTTTTTTTTACTATTTTGACAGGAAATCTTGCTCCTTTTTCTCTTGCATAAGTATGAAGTAACCCTGTGAAAACAAATATGATTACTTGTTGTTTACGTGTGTAAAAATAAAGTGACAGTTTTGCTGATCAAGTTATATCTGAAGACTAGAGTTGTATAAAGGATTTATTTATTTGCATTTTTAGCTAGACAAACAAAAAAATCAACAGCAATTTAAGAAAAAAAAAATTTGTTCTACCCAGAATTAAAATTTGTCAGTGTCACTGCCGAACAGCAACACATAAATTTGAAAGAAATGTCATTTCAGGTCAGAAGACATTTCAAGTAGGCTTTTTAACATTGATTAAAGATAAATATAGAAAAATTTCAAAGGAAACCCTTAATGCAAAATAAGAACTGTAAAGTTTCTGTTTGAAAACATCAATATGATTCGTCTTGACATTTCAAAATGTTTCTTTTGACCAAAGAGTTTCATTCTGCTGTTAATACGGACTGTTCCTTGTAAGGAAAGTAGAACAAGCTTTTTGAGACCCTTCTTACATAGAACTGGAAAGGTTAAAAAGTGGTTAACTAGCAATCTTCTTAGGTATAGTTGGGGAATGTACTTTTTGGGTTTGCTTTTTTACAAAGCATCCAGGCACTAAACTAAATTAAAATATATAGACTATAGTTTCAAGGGAAAGTTTTATCTGAACAAAATTTAAATAAATTCACGCATTTCATTAGGTTAAAAACATCAAATAAACAAATAATTTTGCACATATGAAATGATCTCAAGATTTTGTAATTTCTCTTCCACTTTTAAAACAATAAACTCCACAAATGTGGATAAAATCATCTCACTCTTCCCACTTAAACTGAAGAACTTTTTCCAAGTTCATATGCTGAGAAAATGTATTTTTTAGGAATTGATGATTAAAACTATATAGAATAAGAGTTTTAGTGCTCTATTTAAGGAAAAATAAACAACTGCATTAGCTAATCTTAGTTCAAATAAACAGATGCATAAGCTGGGCTATCTCAAACCAATACAGAACTGAAAAGAGACCATTAGCACTCAAAACACTTCATGACATTCAGAGATTAACCTCTTCAAAGCAACATGTGGCTAGGTATTTTATGGTTGCACTGAGGGAGTGAGTGATAACACCTCTATATAGTGGCAAGCTGTAATTGCATATTTGCTGAGCATGTATACTGGTACACAGTGAAGCTCACATGAACTTAATTTTAAAGAGGAAGAGAAGAAAAAAATGGGGTTCCATTTACTGTTTACTGCAGCCAGCAAAGCTGACCAGATACAGTGGTGTCCAATGCACTTTTGAGTTTTAACAAAAAATCTAAATTTTCAGGACCGTTAACTCCTGTGTGCCAGAAGAATGACCCTTTGAGATATTACCTAAATGTTGGAACATGGTGTTGAGCCTTGCTTATTCAGTTCTGTGCACAAATGATTGTTGGCTCATGAAAAAAATTTCATGCTTTTTAAGAAAGTCTTGGCTATCTGTGCAGCTGGGTAACAGAGAGGAAAAGCACAAAATCTGTGCTTTGGTGCATTGTGGATTTTCAAACAGATCTCGTCAGCTTCTCAACTCTACAAACTATTTAAAGAAACTCTAAACCAACCTACCAATTGGCCAGAAAAAAGAAAAAAGAAAAAAACAAACAAACAAAAAAAAAACCAAAAAAAACCCACCCAAACCAAACCAAACAAACCCCACCAAAAAACCCCAAACAACACAGAACAACACAAAAAACTCCACAACAGAAGACCTACTACCAGACAAAAACCAGATCCATTTGAACTAGCAAAAGATTATTATATATAGGTATCAGAATACACCAGAAATGAGGGTCTAATGCAATAGTGCTGCTATCCTAATAGAAAATACAAGACCTGCCTTTTACTGGTGTGGAATGAGTTTTGACTTCTCAGTCAAGAGAGCACAACAATTCTGACACCCTAGGGTTACTCAAATCTCCTTAGCACCTGCCTGGGGATCCTTCATCACTACGGAACCTCACCTCACACCTGCCAAAATCTTTTTCCAAGTATTGTTTTGCAAATGCTTTAGATTCAAATCAGCATGGATTGCTCTGTATGATTGTTTTATTCAGTCAGACTTCTTCATACTTCTATAAAATAATTCAGAATCATTGTTCAACTTTTAACATTTGAGTTTATTGAGGGAAAGGGGGAAATATTTAACATTTTTTGAGAAGCACCCAAACAAGATTTTTTTCCTCAGGAGTCTAGTTCAGGTTTTACATAGACTTCGGTACAAGCCAGGCTAGGATTTTGGTATTTCAGCCAGCACTATGGGATTATACATATAGAAATGATCAGTAAGGTTTCTAGTTGCAGAAGACACTATTAAAACCTTTACAATTGCCATTTGCACATAATTAACATTACCACACGGTTTACTGTATTCCCCACACTATGAATGCTGCTGTAAAGATAATTAGGGAAAAGTTGGGATTGCAAAGATTTGAATTTGTGTATTCCTTAATACAGAGTCTGAATGTTATGATTTAAGGAACTCCCAATAACTGCAGAAGCTGCAGGGAGCTTTGCATGGGAATGGAAGAACAGTATTTCTTTTAAGAGCTTCTTAAAACTTTGTTCCACCTATAAATCCTCTATAGTCTGTGTTATTATAACCTAAATGATCTATACTATAACTCCAAATTTACATATTTTCTTTACTTAGTTTTTTCTCATATAGAAATGACTGTTTCTTCTGTTGGAAAATTTCCACTTGGAGATTTCATTTTCAGGATTCAATAAAAATAGCTGTAAGAACTCCTGATGGGTTTGAGGTCAGAGCTTTCAAACAGGTTCTCACATTTGCCAGGTTTTACAGCCCATTTTAAAAATATGTACTAGTGTCAAAGAAGCCCAGCTGCACTGAAATGATAAACATGACATGAGATGCTTCAGAGTGTGGATGACCTCTTCAAAACACAGGAGTGAGTCTTGACTTCTCAGGTGACAGAGAGCAGCGATTCTGACACCTAGGGTCTTCCTGCATTGTTCTAGGTGAGTACTTACATTCTTCAAAAATGTGGGTCCAGGGAATGTTCATTTTGCAGTAGGAAGACATAAGCTATTTCAGCTCAGATGTGGTATATCTGTCACCCCACAGCCTGCAGTGTAGACAAGTCCTGATTGTGTTTGAGCTGTATAAACGTAACCACAAGCTAAACAGTTTCATTGTTCAATACAGTTTTGTGTTGTGCTTGGAAAGGGAATTATAAATTCCTTTCCATAAAAGCACCCTAAGGGTAACAGATGCCTAAAATGTATTAGCTCCATTATCAAGAAGTAGATTATCCAAGCTGAGTACACAGTATCAGAGTTTACTGTTTTGTATGTAATCTACATTATTAACATTTTCCTGGAGTGCTGTTAGTTTGGGTTAGTAAGACTTACTGTAGTCTCAGCGTTGAAAGATGAATAGGCCTATCAGCTGAACAGCATAATAAATTTGTTAGGCTGCACACGTTGTGCTCCATCTCTCTGTCGTTCTTCATCGTGTATAATGTAGCCTAATGCAATATGGCAGCTGTTAGCAGAAAAATGGTGCAGCAGCCATAAAAAAGTGATTTATGTCTTAGTACCAAAGCAGCTAATATTAAGAAGCTGGTGTTTGGGAGGGCAGCAAACAAGTTAAATATGAAACACAGCAGATATATATATTTTTGAAACATAGGAAGCTGTGAAATGTTAGACTGACAGTGAAATTCTCCCTGGGTATCCACTGTAAGGTCAGATTAATAAAGGGGGTAATTGGTGGTGATGGTTGTGGATGTTCAGAGCTGCCCATATGTCACAGCTGCTTATGCTGGAGTATCAGAAGTATGTTAAATGCATCTCCTGACATGAACCCAAAGATCCTTACCAACAAATGACATAAGAAAGGCTAATTTAAGGCGACAGCTGGCAGAAAGAAAAAAATATCAAGCAGGAAAGTTGTTCTTAGCAGCCACAATGTAGAGAGGAAACAGTGGGATGAGAGAAATAATGTGGGCCTTATTCCTCTGCTGCATTTTTCTGCTGGTGTAAATCAACCAGTTTAAGGCTACAGTCACAGATTAGGGATTTCTCCCTGAATGCTGAAAGTACATCAGAGAAAATTCTGTCTTTGGTTTACAACACACCTAATGTGACTAAACATGGTCATGTAACATCTTGTCAGTTTTGCCACTGAATGATGTAACGGATTAATCTAAGACATGGTGAATTATAGCTATTCCATCAGATTAATCCTTGGTTTCTGTTCAACATACTCTGTGTATATATATACTAAAAACACACATATGTCTATGTACATATATACTCATGCAACTGCTAAGTGTGATGTTTTAGGTTCAGTAGGTGACACTTTTCCTTCTCAGTCAGTACTAAACTAGTTCTTCCTCCCATGGTGCTTAATGCATAGTGGAATATGGTCGGGTCAAAGAGGTTAATAGCCCTCCTTTTGTGAAAAGTGCCGTGGAACCTTTCTTAGCAAGCAGTGAGAACCTCACATTAAACAGCCTCTGAAAGAGCCTGTGACTTGCTCAGAATTACAAACTGGGGTGTTGCTGTAATGCAGAAGTAGGGGAAACCGTGCTACATACATAAGTGGCTGAGTCATCCTGCCCCCACAGACATTTACCAGATGCAGTGAAACTTTGCTTGTGTGGAGTTACAAAATAATAATGAAAGGTAGTATGGCCGGAAAATACTGGAGCTTCTCTTTGGCATTTTTAAAAAATAAATACAAGAGAATCTTTCACCTGATTATGTGTAGTCATGTAGTAAATAATTTGGATGGAGATCTCTCAGACTTTTTGCTGTCATATTCTGGATTCAATAAGTACTGAATAAGTTGAAGCAAGTGAGACTTGTGGCAAAATAGCCACATTTTTTGTTGTTGCTAGAGGCCTTGCCTTGGAGAAAATTCCAGTCCTTTTAGGAAAGGGCTATGGAGTTCCTAGTTCCTATGCTTTAGATGTCCTAAATTACTTTCTAGCCACTGGTTAACCAGAATAAAGATTATTCAATAGAATTTTTTATGCTTTGAAGGTTTGATCATATCCATGGCAAAATGAAACAGCCAGGAGGACTCTATTTTGTGAAGCCTTGTTGAGATCTTGCCCTTTGCAACTCTGTGTGGCTAGAAACTTCACACTGGCAGCTATATGGGCTTTCTGGACAGCCACTGAAATTTAGAAATCAAAGTTTGTGTAGCTCCAGGAGAAGGTACTGGTTTTGCAAATGCCAGCAGTGCTTTAATATTACTCTATAGAGGTTTATATAACACAGAGCATTGCTGTACTTAAATCTACAGAGACCTAGTAGGTTACTGCCACCTCACTGAATTTTTCAATTGTGATTCAAATAATGAGGTCCTCAAATAACCATTCTCCAAGGGCATCAATCTTGTCTTCTAACATACTGATGGCCAGTTTCCTGAGGGTTCAACTGCATGTGTGGCTTCTCTTCCCTTCCCAGACTTTCTGTCCAGTGCCAAGGAAACTCTCTTGAGTGTTCAGAAGAGCCCAATCTCTGTTAGCCATTGGTGTTAACTTCTGTCTCCACTTGGGGATTAAAATACTAATCGTTGATCTATGCGACCATCTTTTTTTTTCAGCACTGATTTATGCCAGAGGATGGGAGCATGCCCTGCATTGCCACCACTAGAATGACTGGCTTGCTGCAGCAACATGCCAAGGAGCTCAATGCTGCCTCCGTACCCATGACTGGCTTTGTCTTTGCCCTGAGCACCATGTATAGGGAACCTGTAGCTGCTAAACATGGCAAAATGGCTTAGGAACAATCCTGTCCCATTGAAGCAGGAAAAGTGTACCTAGCTCAATAGGAATTCTTAGCAAAAAACTTGGCAAGGACAGCAGGACTCGTCCCACTATGTATGGGATTGAGACACCTCTTAATTGTGTCTGTTCACCATTACTCTTTTCACGACCTACATGATTAAATTCTATTGTGTACTTACGGTACCATACTCTTAGACAGAATTTTTTTCACCAGTTTTTCTGCAATCTGTCTGTTAGAGGGTATTAAACAATATTTTTGCAATTCTGGTTAAAAAAAAATCATTAATCCCTATGTTAGACAATACTGAAATAATATTTTTGTATTTATTATGTTGTTCAGTCACTACTAATCCCTTGAAAATTGTGATTGTTACAGAAGTCCAAATTAGATGTTCAGACTTAAGACTTATTCCAAGCACACAGTGATTTGTCAGATAATAACACCCTTATACTGGTATGGCCTGTTACCTGAATAGATTCCAAAAACTAAGTACAAACTATGTTAGAAATTACTTCAGCTGTCATTACTTTGTGGTATTCAAGGTGAAATGAGGTAATTTTTAAATAGCGTGAAGTAAGATTGCATAATGATTTAGGTCAAAAAGTGAGTAACAAGTCACATAGCAGAATATATAGTGTAGAACTGAGTGTAGAACTGCACATACCAGGCATCCATAATTCTAGCCATTTCTTGAAGTCCGACTACGGAAAAATGTTACCATTGCTGCCAGAAACAGTTCTTACAAAATTTGATGGCAAAGGATGATTTGTGTTTTTATGGGGACTGATTAAACATATTAAGAGATACCAGGTAGAAGCAGTATACAATTATTGGAAAGCTGAAGATGTTACCCTTTAGTGAAATGTAGCAGTTATTAAAACTGCAATAGAAAGAAGCAATTCCTGCCCACTACAGAAAAATCTTTTGCCCAATTATAAAAGGGCATGTGACACTGGAAGCTAAAGAAATGCAGGCAAATTAAAGCAGGCTCTACTTCCTTGCTTTTCATTTTTGGAATGGATGAGCAATACACATGGATCAAAGCAAAGGGCTTTATTTGTGGCTGCAATCTCTACCATCATGCCAAATCACATGAAAGCATTCCAAAAGTTTTGCCAAATACTCCTAATCTTAAATTATTATGATTAGGTGAACTTGTTATTCTATATAACTATTTTACTGAAACATCATTTTTATTATTTATAGGTTATGTTTCAGCTTGGGTCTGTTGAAAAGAGTATATTTCTACCTAAGAGTGTGTTTTCTATCTTTCAGTGGCAACCTGTGCTTTGGTTTTGTTTTTTGGTTTTTTGAATCGCTAAAGCAAGAATTCCTCTACTTTTCAGCAACTACTTTAATAGATTAAAGACTTCCTTTGATAAAAGCACCATGGCCACCTTGTTTGCAAGACAAGGAATAGAGTAACATAGTTTTCCATCTAAACAAATAAATAAGTTTATATGCAGCTTTACTTCTAGATCAGAACTTCAAAAATATGTCTTATTCTGCCTGCTGTATCTTAGAATACTTCTCTGACTTCCTGCCTATTAACTCTCTCTCCTAATAAAGTACATAGAAGCATTGCCAGGATCAGCATTATAAGTAGTTTTACATGCTCCTTCCACCCCAGAGTTTTCTTCAAGAACACCCTGAACATTCTTGCAGTAATTCCAAATTAGGGAGTTTATTCAACAGACAGAACTGAGTTGCTGTGCCTCTCTTCACATTGGCTGAAAGTACCTGATCTTGGGTCAGACATCAGCTTTTCAAAGAGCTCTGTGTTGAGCTTATGTGCCTTTTTGTTTTATGTAACTTTTTACTTTATGTACCTTTTTTATATATTTTTTTTCTTTAACTGTATTCAAGTGTTCCATAATGAGGGATATTTCTGCCCTTGTTTATTCCAGAGTTTATTGGATCCTGATTTCAGTCATACTGGACTACATCAGAAGTAATCGGAACGCAATAACTCCAAATCTCTTCTGGTATCGCTAAGATCAGGTCTGACTCACTTCTCCTATACCTAGTCTTTAAAATCAAATCTGTTCTTTTTTGCTTTAAAACTGTAATTTTGTTCTGCTGTACTTTAAATTGTAATATTACTTTGAAAAAAGAAGACCATAAAAATGACATTTCAGGGTTCTATATTTGTCTGACAGTTGTTTCTGTTGCAGAAGTGCTCATTTTATAAGTTAAAAATCTGTCTTTCCTAATACTTTCCTAATACTTAGCCCGGAATGCACAGGATGTTATGATTCGAGTTATTGACACACTGTCTTCATATTCTGCAACCACTGAAGGCCATTTTACATTTTAAAGCCTCTGTTTGCTTGCGCCAGTCTGTCATCTTCAAATCATGCCCCTGGTAACACTGCCAGATCTTTTGCATTGCATAAGCATGTTACAGGCCTAAAGGATCATATTATGCAAGGTCAAACTTCATGTTTGAATGGCAGGAATCACAATTATTAATAACAGTAAAACTTCCTTTTTCTATCAGAAACAAATTAGGATCTATTCAAGGTCTTTCTTTGAGTGCCAGGTTTGACACATAGAACTTTTAGCACAGAGGTCTGGCCACCACTCTGCTAAATGTGTCAGGAAAGCCTTAATTTGATCTCAGAGGAGAGTCTAAGCAAATGAGAACAGTACCTTTCAGTTTGGCAGAAGTGGTGGTATGTTCAACTGCTTTGTCAGGGAGTGTGCTCCTAAGGGTGTACAGGCAGGAGTTGACAGAGAAAGGGGTTAACTGAAAATTATGGATGTAGCACATGGCACCAAGCAAACTTCCACATCTCTTTGTAGTCAAAGGTCTGTATTTCATTTTCTTTTATAAAATACATCAACCAATTTAGCATTAGAAGTACAACTTTTTTTCATATTGAGAATGTGTTATAATACAAAGAAACAAAGGCTGGAAGTGGAGGGAAATTTTAAAAAATGGAAGAACCAAAGAAAAAAATGAAGACATGAAAGACTTGTGTTTAGTTTGGAAAAAAAACCAAAACAAAAACAGCATCTTCCCCCTCCCTCCTTGCCTTTTTAAAAATATACTTGAAAATGCAACATTTGGAAAATCTAAATGTCTAAATTTAGAGTCTGTTTAACTTTACTCTGCATTTCTTTATCACACTATACTCATCCATATATCATTTTGTAGAAAGCCTATGTGGCAGGCTGATGCATGTCTTACTTTATAAATATTTATTACGCACTGGTGTGTTCCTATCTTTGAAGTTACAACCACTTCTCCTTTTCAGTCTGTGTTCCCTCCTTTCCTTATTAAAAAAAGAATCTTGTCAAACAATTTTGTTTATGTGAAAAAGCTGTGAAGACTAGTTTTGGTTTTAGCCTCATTTTTATTTTAGTTTGCCTTGCTTCCCCCCTCACTTTTCTTTTTAGAAAGTGTAGGCCTGGAATAAGAATGTAAACAGCATGATCTCTGCTGCTGTTGCATGAGTGCAGCAAGGCAAGCTGGGCCATTCATAGACTCATATGCCCATGGGTCTGTCTCCACAGGGATTCCTTGGAACAGCTAGAAGGACTTGAGCTTGAAGGAGGTATGACTGGCCTTTGAAAAAAACTCAGAGACAATAATCACAGGCTGTAGCTGCTCAAAAATGAGGACAATAGTGTTTTGTGGTTTAACAGGAAGGGTTCTTAAAAATATATCTTTAAAAACAAAAACAAAACCCAACCAACCAACCAAAAGCAAACAACAAAATAAACTCCAAACAAACAACAACAGCAACAAAAAACCAAGAAAACAAATATTTTAAAAAAACCAACCAAACAAAAAAAAACAAAAAACAAAACAAAACAAAACCCCACCAAGTAGATGGCTTAATCAGAAGAATAAGCAAACTGTCTGGTTTGCTGCAGCATAAATGTATTTCTGCCTTATTACATGGAGTGAATTCTCTCTGTCCACACAGGATCAATGTTTTCCAATAACCTGATCCACCATGCTATTCTACCAGGGAAAGTGTGGTATTTTACTGAGGCAAAAGTGACATAGCTAACTGAGAATCAGCAATTAGCTTTTCCAGTCAGAAACATGATGACCTAAAATTTATGTCTTATTTTTCTTCCCTCTCTCTATCCCTCTAAAAAGAATTGCATGTGAAGAGTTTGAGTAAGCTGGACTCAGAGAGAGTAAAAGAGAGGCTGATTGCTGTCTTGACCTACTTTTACACCCCAATCATTATATTCAGGGGTTAAACCTAGGTTCTTTTGCTCTGGGTAAATGCAAACGAGAAATACTTACCAGATATTCTCAAGAGGTAAAAACCACACAAAAGTTTACTGGCAAACTATGGAAAACCAAGTAATTTTGGCAAATGATTTAGTACAACATAAAACACTTATCACAGCATAGACTTAGCCCATTCAACATAAAAACTTTTTTTTATTCCCTTTTTCAGATTTTCATGCTCACAGCACAGTCCCTAATGCAGAGCCAGACACTAATGACATCTCTCCTTTTCCTTCACCTGTTTTAATTAAAACTATTTACTTGTGTGCTGTCTTCTTTATTCCATGATGGGTTGGTTTCTTTAGGAAAAGTTAGTGGGGTGTCTTTTTTAATTCCTCCTGGAAAATTCAAGCTGGCTGTATCAGTTTGTGGGGGTGTTCCTGTGAACTTGTTGATTCCTTCACAGAAATGAAAGTTTTCCATGTAGCAAGCACACGTTGACCCTTATTGTCATTTATCTTATTTGATCTTTTAGCTCATTCTTAGATATTATGGATTTTGCAGGCTTTTCTCATTGTTTTCCAATTGTATCTAAAATGTTTTTAGAACTATTTACTGACATTTCTGTTCTTTTAAATTTTTCCTCAAATATAACTTTTTCTACTGCCCGATCATACTGACTTTTGGGCAGTTTTTCAGTACTGTGACTATACTGCGGTATCCCTAAATAGTTTGCAATCTGCTTTGAAATATTCAGCCATCCCTTTTATCCTCTTGAAGTCTTCATAAGATTTTGAGGTTTATTTTTCTGCTGTAGCAGAGGAAAGTGTAAAGATGGACATGTACATCTTATCTTCCTATTTCAGAACAATTTTATGATAATAGATAATTGAGTTGGGTTATGCATAGAAGTTTCTTTTTTCTACTTGTCTAGATACTCCCTGAAGAACCCATTCATGGCAGCAAAAAAGTCAATCTCTGCATCATGACCTGAAGTGGTTGTTACTGCATGGGAGTAATTGAAAACACTCCCCTGTTGCTGCATTTTCTCTCTACAGTCTGTCTACTTTTCCTCGGATGCTACAGACCCTCTCAGTACCTGGGTGGGTCACTGGCAGGGCAGATCTAGTACTGGGCTGCTCTTGTTCGGACCTGGCATTTCTATTCATAGAGAACGTCTCTTACTTGTTGACATGATTAATTTATTTATCTGATCTCTCTTCTTCCTGTCCAGACATGTGGGGGTGGCATAAAGCTCCTATGCCTGAGGGTACTTTCTTAGGCTATAGAAATAGGAATGGAGGAGCAAAGCCTGAAGCCTAAACCTAGAGACAATTTCACCACAACAGCTGTGTACAACTGACCAGGCTTCCCACTGAAAGCGTGAGAAAGGAGTAGGATTTGCATGAAAAGGTATGCATCTGAAAGCATGCCAGATTTGAACCTGATTCATATTAAGGTAGTTTGCCATTGCTGAGAAGGGCCTGAATTGCTTCTGAGGGTTGTGTTATCTGCTAGAAATTAAAAATTTAAAAAAAAATGTAATAGTGTGATATGTCACTTGTTAACCAATCTGTCTGCCCAGACTCAGATAGATTTCTGGTCTCTGTATACTGTATGTATATACAGTGTACTGTATACTCTGTGTACTGTATGTATATCCCTCTGTATGTGGGAAAAGCAATAGTTGTCTAATGTCTCACAGTGGTGCTGTGTCTTCTTCCTGAATTGTGCCATTTCTGGGGCTGGCATGACCTTGTGTCAGTAAAGAAGACACACAGCTCAGCTGAGAACTAAGATTTAGACTTTTGAATGGGCTCCTTCAACAGAAATTGTGAAATTGCATAATTGCATTCTGTAACTGAAATTTTTTTACCTCTAGCCTGATTTCAGTTCTCTTCAGGTAACTGAAGTTATTCTTCAGGTATTCTGATCACTCTCATATGTAGTTTAGTAAAGTGTGCATGTTTCCTACCACCTTACTATCTGCTCTTTTATACTCAGTCATCTTTCTTGGAAAATAGGATTTTCCTATCCCCTCTAGGGATCTCTACTAGTATCTCTTGCCAACTTTCCTCTGAATGTTTCTCTTGTTTGAATAAAGCGGCTATGTTGGTTTTGTCTGCTGTTATATGACATTCTGAAAGCTGTAACTATTTATATACATTTCTATCTTCTCAGAAACAGTAATTTACTCATGTAATAGAAACTGTATGAGTCAGATATATTAAATAATTAATATAATTGTAGAATGGCCTGGGCTTGAAGGGCCTTTAAAGATGCTCTAGTTTCCTGCTGTGGGCAGGAACACCTTTCAGTAGACCAGGTTGTTCAGAGCCGCATCCAACCTTGCTTTGAACACTTCCAGGGATGGGGCATCCACAGGTTTTCTGGGCATCCTGTGCCGGTGTCTCACCACCCTCACAGTGAAGAATTTATTTCTATCATCTGGTCTAAATCTACCCTCTTTAGTTTGAAGCCATTCTCCCTTGTCTTGTCACTACAGGCTGTTGCAAAAAGTTCTCTCCAGCTCTTTTTTAGCCCCCTTTATGTACTGGAGGGCTACTCTAAGGTCTCGCAGGAGCTTTCTATTCTCCAGGTTGCAAAACTCCAGCTCTCTCAACCTGTCTTTGTAGGAGAGGTGCTCCATCTCTATAATCACCTTTGTGGCCATCCACTGGACTTACTTCAGCAGGTCCATGTCTTTCTTGTGCTGAAGGCCCCAGAGCTGAACACTGTACTCTACGTGGGATCTCACAAGAAGGGATTGAATTTGTCCCTGTGTCTGCCATTCAAAGACAAACCCATTCCCTCTCACAGACCTCATAGGATGAAGATAAATAGATACTGTCTAGTCATATGGACCTTTCTCCCAACTTTCACTTTTGGTGTTCAGAGTCGCTGGCTATTGGAGGGAAAAAGGAAACCTAATTGTTCACTTAACTCTGTCCTGCAGAGAGTATTTGGGATTCTTTAGCAGACAATGACTTTCTGCACTATTTTCCCAGTCAATGCAATTTTAGCAAAGCTGATGAGAAACAGTTGTAGACAGGAGAGATGAGATCATATGGTGACATTGTGTGATACAGCTCTTTTGAAACCATGAAGCACCAAGAGGTCATACAAGTTGGGCAGCAGGTATTTGCAAGCCATGGGTTTGATCACTGTGCTATACTTCTATCAGCAGTATAAGGGAGGACAGTCACTCTGACCCCTACGCAGTACTTCAGATGCATTTGTATTTTCAGGAGACAGACAAACTTAAGTAAGAAATTAATCACTGAGGGCAGCCATAGAACTACCGAAAATTTGACTCTGTTAGCCTGCTGACAAAGCATGGAAAGAATCATGAAACTAACCCAGTGACTCAATAGCCCAAGGAGCAGTGTGAAGCTACTCCTCTAAGGTAAGAAATCCACACTGAGTAAAAACTATTCATGTATCTATTTACCAGAATAATTTGGTGTTATCTGCCTTTGTATATTATTAACTTAATTAACTGCCTTGTATATTATTAACTGGTCTAATTTGTTTCGGATAGGTTTTTTCAGTATTATAATATTTTTCTACCTGTGAAAAAGGCAGCTCTTAGTTCTCCACTGTTCTTTTCAGATGGAGCATTTCAACAAGCTTGTACTATAGCAACAGTTCTCAACAGCATTCTTAAAGTAAAAAGGAAATAAAATGGCTGGAGAAAATGGAAAACATCTGGATTGGCACTATCTAGTACTGCACTCTGTGTCATAACAGAGAAAGGATAGCTCTCTGTTTTACACCTGAAGTGTAAGCTTCAGTTGTACCAGGTTAATACCCTAGCTGTTGGAATGAAGTAACTCTTATGGTTTTATTCTCTTAGAGCAACTACCAAATCCAGTTGGATTTGTCTTTGCTGGCAATAATAATCATAGAATCCTCTAGGCTGGAAAGACCTTTAAGATCACTGAGTCCAAGTATATAATAGTGATCATAATGAAGGGAAGAAAGCAAATATTCAAACATGTCTTAGTAGTCTCTGAAAGAAATGCTTTCCTAGCACTGATTGCACTGATTTTTTTTAAAATATATTATCAGTAAGAGGAAAGCAATTCGGTTCTCCAGGCTTTGTAGAAAGGCTTTCAGTGCCTAATTATTTAAAGGCCTGCTGATAGCTGTGATGGCCTATGCTTGAGCACCGTACAAATAATCTGTTTAAAGGTCAGCTTCAGAATTCTCACCCCACTGGAATGTTGCAGGAGTCTATTTATCAGCATAGGAATGCAATGACTGGTGAAAACCCTTCATAAAATATGAGGGTACTCAGATAATTTCTCCCTCAGAGCAGGACTCGGATGCTTATAATCAGGCCTCTGATCATTTCATCTGGCTACCTATCAAGTTATAAACCAACCCATGTGAACTGATGGCTTTTCAAATTTTAATTTTTAATTTTCTCAATAATTCCCCTTTTATCTGTGTAAGCATCTAGTTCTGGATTATTTCAAGGGAATTGTGGTGATAGTAGCTGAAGACCTAACAGTCTGCGGGCAAAGAGAAGTTGCAGTTGGCTTTAGCTTTTGTAATCCGTGTCTTTCTCAAGGTGCAGTGAACCACCTAAAATTCCATTACTTGTTGGGCCATGAATTCAAATGTCCATTCAAATGTCCATATTCATGCTGAAGAGAAAGATACAATACTGTTCAGTCCAAAGAGGCATTATTTCCCAAGTTCCCGTGAGTTTCTGAACAAGGAATGCATATTAAGGAACAATTACACAAGGCTTGGTGAAACTCCCTTTATTTATTTCACTTGTGTTGTTGCTGCTGTTGTATAAGAAAGAGCAAATAACAAAAAGAACAAAGTAAAATAAAGTAACAGCTGATCCAAACACTTTTAACATGTTGAAATCCTGTTCCAAATGCAAAGACTCTTTCTTTCTGCCTTTTCTTTGCATTGATTTGCACAAGCATTTTCTCTGTGAGCCAAATACATCTCTGGTATAACTTCACTGAAGTCACTGGACTTACACCAGAGGTGTTTTTGGTCCTCTGTCCTGGGTAAATACAGTAGGAATAAATTGGTCACGCAGGCAGAGTGTCTGGCAATAAGTGCACTGAGTGGTCCTGGCAAACCAATAGGAAAAATCTAAAATAAAAAGCCCAAATAAGTCTTTTACTTAATATAGGGCCTAAAAATCTACTGGGAGCTGCTGAATACTGCCCACTAACTGTACAAAGTATAGGTAGCATGCCTTCCAAATATCAAAATACCAGACGGAATGCCGTGAAATAAATAACTTCTAATATAAACAAATGAGAACATATCAAACTGTTACCTCTTTAAACATAATGTAAATAAAAAAAATACCAGTCCTTCTACACAATAAATATTAAGAAACCATTGACATAGTTGAAATGTACTCATATAAATTAACAACTTTAATTACATTAGCCAAACAGACATTGGTTAAAGCACTGCATGTAGTATGCAAAATAATAATAATAACAATAATAATAATAATAATATCAACAACAAAACACAAAATTATAGAAACAAAATAGGCTTAATAATATCTTGGCTTTCATAATTTATATATATGTATATACATATATATAGTTGTGTATATATATATACTGTAGACATATATAATATGTATA
>VXBI01008499.1:716389-734064 GCA_013397375.1 Toxostoma redivivum | reverse complement strand
ATTACATTATATTATATTTTATATATACATATTATTATGAAGATATATATACATATATATAGATAATATATATATTTATATATATCTTCAACCCCTTGTCAATGTATTGTTTCTGAAAATATTTAAATACAAAAAAACCCATTGAGAATTAACAGATTCATTATATCTCAAAAAATAAATAGCTATAAAACCCAGAAGTGCTGCTTGTTTCAGCCCATGAAAACCTTGCTTCTAGTTGTTCAAAAGATCAAATTATGATTTTATTTACTCATGCTGAAAACATTTTACTCCACATGTAATGCAGTGAGAGCATATGGGGGAGTAAAGCTTTTTTCAGTGTAAGGAAAGGGATTAGCATCTGGTTCTTATACTGATGCGCACTATTGACATGAGGTTTAACTTAAAGAACTTAATAATTTCCATCATATCTACCTACACTTCAGAAATAGATTTTACTCAATTTATTGATGTTGACTGGTAACTTTCTAGGAAAGAAGACCCTCTGAAAAATCAATGGCATTGCTTACAGAGTAAGGCACAATTCCACATGAGTAACTATAGTACATCAATTTTTAATTTTCCACAAAGACTTTACAGATGCCTGAACTTCTCTACTGAAGAGATGGTCTTGTAGTGTCACTGTTAAATGAACTTGACAGCTTAACTCTCAACTAAATGCGAAAGAAAAAAAGAGGTATATATAATGGAGCCCTACTTTGTGGTGATTTGACAGGAGACTCTTTCTATTGAAGTCAATGACAAAACTCCCATTTCATTCAGTTCTACAGTTTTGTGCAGTAGACCATGAGTGCACAATAATTACAAGCATCTATAAGCATTTCCTTTTGCTAAATCTAAAGGATACAAATACATTCAGCTATCCCAAAGAAACATCTTAGCATGCACTTATGCCAGTTTCTTAGGCTTTGTAACCAGTGAGCATCTGACAGGAGATGAGGAAAGACAATCAAATGTGGTCAACTCTCAAGCAAGAAGATTATGGAGGTACTAAACAAATACATTTCTGTGATTAAGTATATACTGAAAATTATTTTCAATATAAACAGTCAGTAGGTTACATGGAAAGGAATGTGTTAGTAGTTAAGAGCCTTTCCTCTTTTTTTGGTACAGTCATACCTGAAAGGAGAAGTAATTTTTAAGGCTGCATGCCCTAAAACAACTGCTTAAATATGGTAACAATCTCTAATGCTATTTTAAGTACATGCAGATTTAATTAAATCAAATTATCAGGGATGGGCTATTTTTCTGGAATCATTCAGTCTTGATTAAGACCCTAATTTCTTATTTTACTTTATCATACAGTTTTTCATTTCCCCCTACTTTAAATAACTCTGGCCACAAATCAAAACCCCATGACTGATTCTAGAGATTGGAGGGAGAAATCTTTAAAATTCATGACCAGTATGCACACACAATTGAAAGCTAATAAGTAGGGCTTGGGAACAGTAACCTCTTGATTTGAAAACACTCTTCTGTTTTTGGTGCAGCTGTCATGAAACATGCTCACAATATCTAAAATCCTATTTTCTTTCCTCACTTGGAAGTTGTCTCAGGCTAGTTTCATGTTTTACAGGCCAGTCCCTGGCCTGAAATCTGCTATCAAATTCAGTATCAGAATTATTTTTTAAAGGTTCTTTTTCCTTTAGCTAGAAAAACCAGAAAAACCTACTTTGCTAGCAGCCAGTGGGAGTTTTGCCATTGTCATCTAGGGGAAGTTCTGAGATTTCAGGTCTCCAATACTCTCTCACAAATCACTGTTGAGAATAATTTTTATCAATGTAAGCCATCTGACTTGTTTCTCTTATCACTGTGTTCAGAGATCCACCACGATGCAGTCTCACTCAAATAATTGGATTGAACAGTGTCCGCTGTGGTGCCATTCATTCAGAAGCCTTTCTCTCCCTTGACAAGTACCACAGCAGAAGGAACCTGTGATTCTCCCTGGCACAACTTTACTCATGTTAAGTTTTACTGATCTTGTAAGGAGACCAGTTGAAATCAAAGGGCCTGTTGACATGAGTAACCATTCTGGGACATCTGATTATATAAATAAGGGTTCTGGGGCATTCAATTTTAAAGCCAAGTACAAAGACCAGTGAACTAAATTGATACTCTCCTCAACAACCCTCACAGACTGTGTCCCTGCTCCTGCAAAGGCTGGCTCTGCTTCTAGAAAAATCAACAGAAATTCTGCCACATGCTTCAAATAAGCAGAGCCAGGAACTTTTTTAAAGTTATAAAGATAAATTAGTCGTGCATCTTTTTTTTCTTTCTGGTAATTTTCCTACTAGCATTTGGTACCCTCCCTTTCCCCAGGAAGCAAACACAAAAAGCCCAACAAACTTCTGCAAATAATTTAAATCAGAAAGCCTTGATATTTTACAGAACACTTTAGTGAAAAATTTAGTGTTTAACCAATTATATTTTTTCAACTTTTTTTTTTTTTTGCAAATTGCAAACAAGTCTGTAAAAAATGCATTGTATAAAAAGTACATAAATGTATAACCCATTAGCTGTACTATGCAATCTAAATATTGTGGAATAAATTAGATAGAAAACTTAGCTATATGCATGTGTGTTGATATCTATTCAACAGAGGAAAGGGCTAATTTTTTTCTTTCTTTCTTTTTTCTTCTTTTTTTTTTTCCCTTTTCTTTTTTATCTCTATAGATACATACAAATACGGACATGCGCCCATGCGCACATACATTTGCACACGCAGAGAACACACGCACACATGCACACACAAACAGTTTTGGCTGACAAAAAATGAAGGCCCTGATTACACTGTTTAAGCATGGTTCTCACCATGAAGGTGCTAACACATTATCCCTAGCCAGTGTGACTGGGTTATATTGTGCTATCTCTTTTCTTTTTTTTTTTTTTAACAAACTGTGCTCTCAACAAGACGGGGAGCCATGTTAGTATTTCTTTCCAGAAGAGGCATTTAGAAGCCTGTCCCATCTGAAGGCAGCTAACTGGGGCTTGGTTCAGCAAACCTGTGAGAGTCTGAAGCTTCAGGTTCAGGGTTATCAAATTCAGTGTAAACAGGGCCTAAAGGTTTCTCCCATTCCCTCTTATCATCTCCCCCTACCCAAACACAAATGCAAGTTTAACATTCTTTTAAATATGACAGAGAAAAATTTTTAAAAAACAATGACTATCTACCTATGCCCTACGGGTTGGACCCTTCAGGTTAGGTGTTGACACTGAAAATTAGGTCTTACAGGTAACGCGTACACCCATTAAGAGTTGTCATGCTAGAGGGTGGTGGTTGAGAAAGCCAGTATTTAAGCAAAGACTGTATTCCAAACAGAAATCCAACCACAATTGCCATTTTCTGTATATTTGAAGGAGCAATGGTGGATAGGGCCCAAGGCTGCTTGCAATTTTCCATCAACACTTTTTAAATGTATACCAGCACTTTAGGTTTCTCTTGCACAAATACCATTTTGAACTGTAGCCTCACACCTGGCAGTAAGAAACAAAAAAATATTTTAACATACTGTGCTTTGCACACAAATATTCACTGTTTTAAGAACAGTAAAATGAAGCCAGAAGTGCTTATACCTTGTGTATTCATACATACATATATACATACAGAAATATATACATATATATGTATATCCCTTGGACAAAGTTGTTTCCCTACAATGCACATTTGCTGTGCATCAGGGCCAAGTTTAGTGTTGTACATACAAAACGATATGATTATTCTCAGATGGACCTCAGATCCAAGCGCCTTCGATCCAAATCCCAAGAATTGTCTGGGTTTACTTCAAATGGCAATTTTCTGTTGAGGCCACTATTTGAATTTAACTGGTTAACAGATACTCTAGGCTGAATGTAATCAACCCACTGACTCTTAATTCAAACCCTAACTCATTACAGGTGAATGGTACCAACCACAAACAGACTTTGCAGAGGCTTGCACGAATGTCTTTGGTGTATGTGTCTATTCATTTTAAGGTACAAAATAATAATAATTATTATAATAATAAAAATAGCTATTTTGTGTGCTGTAGCAGTTCTTGTATAGCTCACAATAAGTGCAGCTCTCAACCCCTCCCACACCCAACCACCCTCCCTTGCAAATATTTGTTAAATAAGGATTAGACAGGTCAGACACCGTTGTAGTGCAAATAGTAAACGATTAAAAATTTTTTTTACAAAATATAGAAATGTTTGACTCCAGTAACTGGACAAACATGTTCCTTTCAAGTATCTCTCACTGAAGATTTTTTTAAAACAAGTTACTTCCATTTTAAAAAAAGTCTCTCTTTTTTTTTTCTCTCGCAGGTAAACAGTTTCAAACCATCTAGGTTGCATAGTTCTAACATTGTAAGCACCTTTACAGAATGTAACTTTTATTCTTTCATTAATTTTTTGTTCTGCTTTTTTTCTTCATTTTTCTTTTTTTTCTTTTTTCTTCTTTTTTTATTTTTGTAAATGTAGTGCAGAAGATGAAGGTGTACACACCTGCACACTATTGACCCTTGATCAATGTTAAGTATATGTATGTGTGTCATGTCTGTATATATAGAGACATGTATTCATAGCCATACATATACAAACACAAACACTACATACCTACTCAGTTGCTCTGTAAATGTGGGGGGAAAGCGCCAGTGACTATAGTGATTGTACACATGGCTTTTCATTGACCTTTTGGACTTTTTTCAGATTTCTGCAGGTTAGATGAGCTGCTTACCATGGCTTGACCTGATGGGCAACTAAGGGAGGGAACAGAACTTCCTTCCCCTAGTAGTAACTAATGTTTAGTGTAATATGTAACAAGATAAGGAGCATACTGAAAGGAAGGGAAATCCCAACCCATACCACCATTCAGAGCTATCTTATTCAAGCCCATCTTCATGACATTTTCTTCCTTTTTTTACAACTGAAGTCTTTTCTGATCCTCCTTAAGTCTTTTTTCTTTTTTTTCTCTCTCCCTTTTCTTGCTCTCTTCTGGTTTTTTTTTTGTGTTATTTTTTGCTTATATTTCTGATTATTGTTTCACTCAAAAAAGATTATACTATGTCTGGTCTTTCTTCTTCTTGGGCTTTTGATACATTTTCTTCGTAACAAGGGTCTTGTGCACACCAGCATCTACGAACAGCCACATTCCTCCACAATCATATTCTGTATGTCTTTCTTAATGATGTTCTGGCCATCATCGTAGTAGAGCATGGACATAGGCCGGAGCTTGGTGGGCACACAACACGATTTGAGGTTGGCGAAGGGGCTATGGCCCCGCATTCGGTAGTGGTTGATGACAGTGGAGTGGAACGATAACGATGAACCAGATGTGCCTGCTATATGGCTGGGACACTCCCCTTCGCAGTAGTTGGCGTGATAACCTGTAGGAGCAATGATCCAGTCACTCCATCCTATGTCCTTGAAGCTGACAAAGAATTGCTTCTTGCAGCAGATATTGACTTTGCCATCACACTCCAGGCCTCGTCTCCGCCGCCTGTGCTGACGATCCTCTGAATGCCGGGCAAGCATCATCAAGAAGGGCCGATGTGATTGCTCCTTCTCCTCTTCTACTGTGAATTCTCCAGCTTCCTTTTCTTTCCCTTCCCCATCATCTTCCTTTTTCTTCTTCTTACCCATTAGCACCAAGTTGGCTCCTGTCTCTTGACACAGGTCACAGGCAATTCGCACATCCAAAGAGTTCTTGCCTTGGTCCAGGAGTCTCTGGACACTGCTGGAGACAGGGAAAATGTGCCAAGTGCTTTTACGGGTGTCCACTGCCTTTTCTGAAATCAAAGTCTCACTCTTTTCGCCTTTCAGCCCCCCATCCTCTGCATCCTCTGCTCCTTCATAATTGCCTGTTGGCTGCCGCTGCTGTTGAAACAGGCGGATGGTGACTTTTGTCCTGCTCCGGTTGGTCTTGGAGACCTTCAGGAAGAGCCACACTTCAGCATGCTCCACCACTGATAATTCACTGCCTTCCTTGGATATCTCAAAGTGCAACATTTTCTTGGCTGTGCCTGATTTGGTAAATGGAAATAGATAGGAAGAACTTGTTAGTATGTCTGCTTGCATTTTGTTAAAGAGACTTTTGTTACTTTTTCCACAGGCACAAAGTGCCCTAGGTTTTCTATTTGGTTGTTTAAATTTTTATAGATCTTCTGTTATAACCTTCCTTCACCCCCTCCTCAGTTTGTATTTTGTGAAAATTCTCTTTTTAGAAAAGTATATATTTGCCTGTTTTCTAGCATATTTTAACCAGAGCATTTTTCATAGTAACAATATAGTCATTAATGTAAAGCATCTCATGGCAAATAAGTATCAGTGGCTGTCAAGGGTTCATTTGCTTAAGCTGTCTTTGTGATCACTGCTAGTTGAAAGACAAAAATGCTTTATGATGGCAGTCCATATGTACCATATGCTTAAAAATCTACACCTAATATCTGGTATGGGAATGAGGTCCATTGCTGCCATTTCTTTAGCAATAATTTGAAAATTATGTGGGAAAGAGGTTTACCTTTTCTCCCTCCATAAATATACATCCTTCATTTGCATCTTCAAATAAATTTTAAATATCTATTGTTTCAAAAACAAACACATGCTAAAATATAAACCTCAGTTTTAAGAAGTTTGCAGTTATACTGTAAGGAATTGAAGAATTGCAGCAGGCAGACTTTTCATCCTGTTAGATGTTAGCTGTAGATCCTGTTCCTAATTTAACACACTGTACTTGCTGTGATTATAGTAATGGTGGATATACTGAGAAATGAGCTAAAGAACTGTATAATTATGGGGATGGTTCTCTGGCATAATTGTATCAACTTGCTGAGATGTCATTATGATGATTGTGATGGTGAGGAGGTGTTTCTCGGATACAGAGCTCATATCCCTGGCAGAAGTTGGAATGAATAATGAGGGATGTTTAATGATTTGATCACTAGAGCATGAAGAAGTTAAGAGAGAATAAATTAGCTGGGGGGTGGTGGTGATACTATTTTTTCAAAAGAGGTACTTTTCTATTGTCCTGAGAAAGAAAAAATCCCTGATGATGTCTTTTGTTCCTTCTCAGCATGGAGGCCAGGATGGACTGAGGTCACAGATTTGCAATGTACAGATATCTGACCTTAGTGAGAAACAAACAGTATTCATAATTATCAATTTGTCATTAATATTATTCTTGAGCTACCCATAGTTGTTTACCAAATTTTCTGTGAAGCAGTTCTTGTCAGTGAACCTTAAAAACACCTTTGCACCCTAAAAACAGCAAGTGGTGATTAAAAAGAAGTAGTTGGACACACAGAGGAAAAATTGCCCTCGTAGGAAGGCTCTTCTCTGTGCTTCCCACTGCAACTGAATTCACAAGAATGGGCTCCCTGACCATTCCCCTGTTTACCCATTCTCCAGTGAGACAGGACTGGAGCAAAATCACAAGAGACATCTACCTTGTGTTCACTTGCAAATTCAAGAGTTGCTGATCTCTGAAGTTTGTAGGCAGGCTGTGCTGCCCCTTGAGCTACCTGTTGCATTTCTTCTCTGGGAAGTACTAGCACTGACACATTCAGCTTTCCCTCGTGGCATTCCCAGGTCAAAGAGAGAGACATTTCTGAATTACAGTGTCCAAAGGGCACGGTGTTCTGTTTTTGTTTTCCCTCTAAGTGAGAGTGTGAAACTGTAGACTTTAACTGTCAGTGAGATATGAAAACACATGGTTTGTGTTAACTGCTTCTCACAGATGGCTGATGCCAGTCTCCAAAGCGAGTTACATTAATTTCTCAGGGAGCTACATGAACCAGCAGGACTGTGCTTTAGAAAAGGAAGTAGCTTATAGAAAAAGAGAGAGAGCATGCTGACCATTACTGTGAGGCATGATGAAATTACTCTTCTTCTATTATTTTTTAATTGATTCATTCAATAATGACTGAATGGCTAATGCTGGTTTTTTCCATTCCAGTAATCAAACTATGTCAAAGCTGCCAGCTGTGTTGGAGCAGAGGTCAGGTGATAGACACCAATCTCACTCCTGACTCAGTTTCAGAGAATGAGGAGTTGCACAGTGATGTCCCTCCAGTCCAAAGGAAGTCTGGTCCAAAAGGCTGGTTACCTTGTATGCAGGGATATTTTAGAGTGCTCTCTATGCGAATTGATACTTCTAATGGCTGTGAGAACCAGCTGGCCTCTGGCTCTATTCCCCCTGACTCGCTCCTCTAAAGCAAGCTTCTAACTTTAGGCTATCCCTTTCTAGTTCTGATAAATCCTTTCTGAGGGGGACCTGGACATCAAGGAAACATGAAGGCAGGGGATGTGCCAAGGGTAGGTTGCTGCCAAGACTCTCCATTCAACCTGTTCTGCTTGCTGCCTCTAACCAAGCAAACGTTGGTGGAAAAAAAAGGTGGTTTAGATCAAGCTGCAGAAGGTCTTCTGGCACCAGTAGCCTCTTCCGAGCTGCTCTCTTTCTCCAGAGCTCACAGACTTATGTGTGGAATCAGCATGAATTGTTGGGAATTGCCATACTTATTTTGTATTCTTGAGAAACCAGGCTGGGCACAGATAGAAGTTCTAGAAGTAGCAGGGATCCTGTGCATGAGCAGATCAACTGTGCTGGGTGCATGAGAAGATCAGCTGTGCTGGACATGGACAAAAAACCTGGTCTGCTCATCTGCTCTGGAGGAAGCAGGTGGGGTGCAGACCTGGCTCAACAGTGGAATGAGCTATATGACCCATCTCATCTGAAAAGCCAGGCAGCCCTGCATTACAGAATAACCTAATGCTGTTAAGTGCTAATGCATGGTATTTCACATTCTGCTATTTCCATGCTAGTGGGAGTTGAAAATAGCTAACAAGTGACATATCTGCAACAGCAAATATTCATATTACCTTTTGCAATGGCCAGAAGTATAGTGATGCAAGTGGTTTTTTTAACAAATATTATGTGAAAGATAAAGGACCTCAAGAACCCTCTTAAATAGCTTTTCAAATGCTCCTCTATGTGTGGAAGTAGAATTCTTCCTCATTACTAAAAATATTTGGAAAGTATGGTGGAAGTACATGAGTACTTGCTTTTTCTCTACTTAAAGGAGGTGAACTTGAACAAGGTAGCCTAAGACATGTCCTTATACAGGGATAACAACCTCCTTGTAGGTTGTTAGCTACAATAACAGCCTCTCTGGATGTGGTTAGCTACATTTTCAGAAACAAATGGTGGATTAAGATTCTAAAGAAAAAAGATGCAGGAAGCTTATCTGAGCTTAATATTTCTGAATGAAACAAAATCCTTAAACCTGCATAGCTAATAAAAGGTTTTATAGCAATTTAAAAACACTTTCACTTTCATAGGTCTTTTTAGAAGGAGACTGGGAATGGTGCAAGGTTGAGGATAAAAAGCATGCTTTCACATTAGGAAAAAAACGAAGCTTTTCTGAATTCTCTCCACATTCACAACTAGTTTGTTACAATCACACAGCACAAATGGTATGAATCCTGCAGTTTTTAAGAGGTCACTGTTCTCAGACAAGCTCATTTTGAAATCAGAGTTTGGCCTGTGCTAAAACCAAATTGAGACCCTAGAATCTGGTTTATTATGATTATGCATTCACTTTATAACAGGATCTTTGTTTCCAAAAAATTCAGTGCTACAATAAAATAAATTCTTCAAGTGTTCTGAGACAAAAAAAAACCCCTAAAAATCTATATTTAATTTTCTCCAGATATTTCTTAGGGATTAGCAGTCTTTCCTTTTAGGTCTGAATTAATGATCAGGATCAAAGCTTCGGAAATGTATGCAGTTCTTCAAACTGAAGGTAAAAGGGAGATTCCTGAAATTTGGGGGTGGTATCACTTCCATAGTTACATATTGTTTACCCTTTTGTCCTGCCTTTGCATTTGCCACAGCTGATTTCCGAGGGTCTTTTTCCATTTGTAATCATCCTGCTCCTCCTGCCTGACTGCTGAGGAAAGACCTACAGCCCAACAGTGATAATGCCTTCATCACTTCCATGCTCATATAAACAGCAATGTCAACAGCCTGGATTGTTATCAGAAGGCAGCTGAAAAAGGAGACAAGGGATTACTTTGGGCTCCTTTTGATTGCTTTTCCGCATTTCCCTTTCCCAGAACTTTGGAGAGGCCACCTCTCTGCTTTACTGCTGAGCAAAGTCCCTTCCAGAAGAAGGACTGTGATGCCAAAGGAGCAGTCCAGCAGGGCGAGTGACACCAGCAAATGATGTGAGAAGTGGTTAAAAATACAAGCTCTAAGAAGTAGTGCATATATGGTAAAAGGTTTAATGGAAGAATTTACTGAATGGAAAGAAAGTAGCAGTATATATATTGCATGAGAGTTTCTCATACCTGTTTTTCTCTTCACTAGCGCTCGTGCACCTTTTTAGGAGAGAAGCCTGAACACACAAGCAGAGGGGAGCCTGCACAGGTAGCCTTCTCTCCACCTCTGGAAGGGCTGGCCAGGGCTCCCACAGGACACGGTTGTCAGCACCTGCTCCCAAGCAGCACTTGGGTGACAGGCAAGGCACAGGAGCCCATGGAGAGATTGGCAGAACCCTTGAGGGCCCAGGCACAGGAGGACTGGAGGGGCAGCCCTGCATGAGGTAGCTCGTGCTGTGCTCCAGCAGGAATCTGCAGGTCCAGTGTGCTCTTCTTCTGAGGGCAAGGATCCTTCCTGCAGTATGGTTGGCTTTAACTATGCAGCTGAAGTTCTGTTATTTGCAATTTGCAGCAGGATTCAAGATCGAACCCTGTTAGTTCAAGCTATATGCATATACTAGGTGGGGTCAAAGCTTTACAATTGAGAGTATCTTCTTTTGAGTAAAATGTGAAAGTATTTAATTTTTTTTAACTATATGCCATTAAATTATTAAGGCTTTTTCCTTCATAATGAAAGTGATTATCCTTTGTGAAATTATAATGTGCCTTATTCTTAATTTCTCCTAATTCACAGGATTTATTTTCCTTTGAAAAATGCTCAGTGTGTAAGCTATTGCTTTAAAGTTCTATGCTTCACCGGTGCTTAATTTCGAAACATTTTTACATTATACTCTAAGTGAACTGTTTTTCCATACAAAGCAAGCTTTTTTTTCCTTTTTTAGTTGCTAACTTTACTACTGCCTATGTTTAGATTTGGGGGAATTTGTACTGAGTGCCAATCTGTAATTACATTCAAAAGCATCCTTCTCTTCACTTCTCATTTCCGTTCCCCAGGAGACAGAAAAAAAATAGGTTACTAGAAAGGTTCCTCTAAAGAGAGTGAAGAGAAGAGCATGGTTATTGAGAGATAATTGCTCAAAATGTTTACTAATGAGTGACCACTGGAGTTAGATGAATTCTTTGTAGGGTAGAATTTATTCAGAGAATTTAATGTTACCATCTGGTAATTATCCCCTAGGCAGACTGATGATTACAAATGTCCTATTGCCTCTGTTAGACAGTGGCCATTTCTGTGAATGCATTTCAGCCTATGGATCACTGGCAAATGAATTATTCTGATTATTCATAATGCGGCATACATGACCAGTCATCCAGGTTGCATACTGTCACTCCTGCTCCCTTACTGTTGCTTCTTAAAGTGGGAGGAGAAATTATGGCACAGTTAATACCTTATCTTTATGCTCACCTACCATTAGCTGCCAGAAAAGGGAGATTTTGTTGTACGAGAAAAATCAACTGAAAAAGAAAATCAGGAAAAAGAACTATTCCCCGAGCATTCATGGGTGGGAAAAAAAGCAGCAGCGACTTTGTTTAAATACCTTTTCTTCAAAAGTTAACCCAAAGAGGCATTGACAAGGTCATTCAGAATGTGAAATAATTCAGTTCTGGTGAACCTTGACTCTCCTCTGCTATTTTGTTAGGAGGAAGCACTTTACATCCACAGCTTTGAGTTCTTTCCAAATTGAAAGCCCTTCCCCCACATGGCTTTAAATATTTAGAAACAAAAAAGGTGTTTGTTTGGCTGAAGTTGTTCTTTTTTTTTTATTTGATTTCTTCATTTACATCTAAAATAGCTCAAGCAAAGTTTAGGATTTGCACCAGTAAAATATTCCAAGGTAAAAACAATCCCCAGTCTTCATCTGTTTTTTTGAGAGGGCAAATTTTTTTGTGCATACTTGTAATAATTTGCTGTAAATTCTAAAATTAAGTGAGTCAGAAGCTGCCTGTTTTCATTAAAATATTTAACATCTGTGCACTAAGGCCCAAATCCCAAGCCCACTGAAATCAATAACAGAATTTCCAGTTGCTTCTAGTAAACTAAACTTCAGTCCTAAATCAACATTGAAAAGCTCTGTTGCATTAAATGAGATTGCCTTCTCATAGGCATTTCTCTATATATAGATATAGATGTAAGAACTCCTCAGCATGAATCACTTACATGTATGCAAGGTATATATATCCTGCACAGAGGAAAAAACATGAATGCACATTCTTGTCTGCAGGAATGGTATAGGTACAGGCACAGGTACATGAGCATGTCTGCCCTGGCTTACCTGTATGTCAGGACATATGTGTGCTTATACACACATACAGGGAAATACATATTCAGATATTTCCTACTAGCACACAAAACTGTGGGCCTGGCTAAACAGAGATGGATACATACAATACCTTCTGTCTCTCTAGTATGTTTTTCTAAACTGGTTCCCACCTTCCTAGATTCATCTCTGCTTTCTCAGATTGTTCTTTAAACCGCCCCCCCCCACCCCCCCCCGAATTCTCACATTTTGATACAATGAAAGAGATAAATACAGAATGGCTTTCCTCTTCTGGAAGTAAATTGCTTTCATTTGCTAAACTTAAAATCTTTGATTTAGTATGCCAAGGAGGGGGGAAATAGGAAAAAACAACTAGGGAAAATAGGCTTGTTTTCTAAAAGCTGAGGAGACTGCATTAAAGTAAAAAGATCTGAGCAAATCATCTCAGATGATGATTCATGGTCACATTTCTCATTATCTTGTAAAAAAATAATATTTATAATTTCTGATCTCTCTAGATTTCCAGCACTGCTAGCATCCATCAGCTTATCTTTTACCCCTCTACCTATTTCCTTCCTGCATTATTTTCCTTGCAACTTTTCACTGCAATGAATCCCTGACTTTTAAATAAACTAGAAGAGAGAAATGAGCCCCACTTAGAGCAGCAACAGATAAGCATAAAGATCTCTGGGATTCAGAATCCAATTAGAGAAAATAAGAGTTTGCAGGAAGGTTGCCTCGTGTGGAGCAAAAAGCCTTTGGAGTGTGCCCTCTCGTGGCCGTTCTTTATTCAGCATGAATACTTGTACCCTGAAATACAGTTCTTTTCAAAAGAAAATTGTTGAAATTATTCAAAATACATAATCGACACATCCTTTGGGATTTTATCCTCCTGAACTGCCAGCTTGATGGTATATCAGTCTTCTGGGAAAAGACATGAATATGTACATACGTGTATCCCTCTGCACATGGAAGCGGGCATTACATGATCAAGTCACTTCACCTTGAATTCTGTATGAAGTGGTCCTACAAAACAGTATTTCTACAAAACAGTAGAAGTGTTCTAAATGGCTGGCAGACTTATCGATTTTTTTTTTCTCCTGGAATTTCTCCTGGTGATAAACCTTTAGATTTCAGTATTTCCATCCAGTAATTCCTATCACCTTCTCAGGGGCTGATGTTAGCAACCCATTTCATTGGTAGTTTAGTTGCCAGTTGGCAAAATCCCAGATCTGCCTAGTAAACTGTCTACTTAAAATAGTGAACGAGTTAGTAGCCAAACATATTTATAAGTATTGAGTATCTCTGTTATCGAACCTGTTGGATTCACTGGTCACAAAATTATATGACCCCTCTCCCCAAAAAACTATTTTTAAGACTTTGAAGTAACACACAGAACTCTGGCACAGCTAACCTTACAGCAGAACTAATCGAGGTTAGTAATATTAGTTTGATGCACAAGTAGAAAGTAATTTTCATGTTTTACTTGTAAGAATGCCAAAGGACAGTAGGGTGCATTTGTAACTTTTGCCCAATACTCAAAGTCATTAGTTTTGCAGAGATCTGTCTGGATTTGTTAGCTGTGAAAACTACCTGCCAACTATTTTGCTGATTTCCTGGACATAACTACACCTGTGCTTCAGACAAGTTTACTGCATTTTTTCCCCTCTAATTGTCCGAAGTCTGTGCTTGTTTGAATTTTGGTCTGTTTTAGAAAAGAGCAGTCTCAAGCCAGAGCTGCATTCACAGGGTGCTGTTTGTTCATTCACTCAATTTCTTTGTATGTTTAAGAATATGGCTGATGAAAGATGGAAATACTACTTTTTAATAAAAGTAAGTAGTAAATGTAGCATCTGAAAGGCATGGGGAAAGGCTGGTTTATGTCAAGCCATACCCAAAGAAACAGGAAGCCTAAGGTCTTATTTTACTTTTTATAGACATTTATTTGATACAATATGAGATGTTCTCATTCATTTTCATTGATTTCTTATTGCCCTCTATCGAGGCTGAGTGAGTTTGATGTTAAAAGCAGGGATTGCATTAACCTGGCTGTGAGCAGAACATGATTATTCTCCTGCTTGGTGCTTAAACTTCTTCATGCTATTCCCAGTTCCCACAAAATATAAAGTGGAGACTATTCCTGTGGCTATATTCTATTCTTTCCTTTTTAACTCATACTTCCTATATGACATGTCACTTGCCTTTTGGTTTTTTGCCTCACTTTCTTTTACAGAAAAAATACTGGTTTAGTATTTGACAGGCAAAACTGCCCGTGCACAAGAGGACAGGATCTCAAGTAGAGAGAGTTACTTGAGTTGCTGCAGCATTGGCACCTCTAAAACCTGGTAGATCCTCTGATGTTAGTAAGTCACCAGATATAAGTGGCTGTAGATGAAGAATATGCGTCCGTAATCTGCAATTACTCCACAGAGTGGATTTATCATTTCCATTATAAGCCCAAACGAGAGCTCGGTTTTTTAGGTTGCTAGTTTTCCCTCCCTTGTTCCAAATCAAAGACGCATGGAAAGGTAGCAGGTGTGGACAAAATGGACATAGCAGCCCTCCTGCCTAGGCTTCCAGGATTGTCTTAGTACAAAGGAAGAGAAGTGTGGCAGGGAAGAGAAGGCATGAGAACACAGTGGATGCTCCTGTCCTGCAGCTCCAAAGCATAAGTCCTCTTCAAGCAACTTGCCTAGCAGCAGTAGACAGCGCTATGTAAATCCAGCTGAGTGACGTGTCAGTGCTGGTCGCTGGTGGCAGGGGACCGGTGGCAGGATGATTGGCCGGTGTGTGGGCAATGGCATGGTTTTCGCTGCTCACGTGACCCCGAGAGCCAATGGCTTCAGGAGCCGCCGTTGGAGGGTATTGTACAGAGTAAGCATATATCAAATTCCAAATTCCTTTGTGTCAGAGCTCAGGAGAGACAATAATGTGTTTACAAATGATTGCGACGCACCCAGTGAAGAGAAACCACTGTCCCTGCCATATGTGTTCCACTGTGCTCAGAGCGAGCTGCTGAAAACCTGGTGGGGAAAACGACTCACAGATAGCTTAGAGGTTTCCTTGCTTTTATAAATTAATTTCTAAACTAATGTTGAGCTACCCCTGTTTCTAATGACCTCTGACACTGACACCTTCTCCCTGCTTTTTGAAGTGGAGGGGATGGAAAAACTGAAAAGCCTGAGCTCTCATGCTGAAAGAACTGTAAATGTGTATATTGACAAGGACTCTGAAGGCTAGGACTCCTTGTACAGTTGGAAATCAGACAGCCAGCAGGAATGTCTGCACTTAAAAGCATGCACACTTCTTGTGCATGGCTTCCCTGCAATCAGAACATCTGAGTCAACAGGTTTTCAGGACTGGAAACTCTGAGTGTTGTCTTAATTGTTTATACTGCTGCAGCAAACTTTTAAACAAAAATGCTTGGAGTTCCTTTGCATACTTTGCCTACCATATGCTGTACCAAACAAAACAATGACATTCTTTTAAAGCCGTCTTGGCAACAGGAAAAATGCTTTGGCTAGACAGCATCATAAAAAGTTGATGTTAGATGATAGACTTATTACAAGTAACTGTATTGATGCATGCATTAGCATACCCACGTACACTAACAGAAGTGTGTGCAGATACATATACATTGAATTAAAATGGGTTCTGGTCCTATTCATGTAGGAACAAGAAAGCAAAGTACAACTTTAGAGCTGTTTCCTATGGGCAGTTTATATGAGTTAAGACTTTACTTACTAAATATATATATTCAGAGCTCTTGCTGCCTAAGAGTTAGGGGAAAAAGAACTGTGAAAGAGTTCAAAATACACCCTACCAAGGTTGCATTTTTTGGCAGGAGTGTTTTAGGAGCAGAATCTTTTTTCCAGTATGCAGAAGTCTGCATTACAAATTGGATCAGCTACAGCAACTTGTCCAGTTCTATTGAAGTCATCTGACAGTCCCTGCAATTCTTTATTGCCAAAGATGCTGTGTTAAATTAAAAAAGAAAAAAAAAAAAAGAAAGAAAAAAAGAGGGGAAAAAACCCACAAAAAAGCCCTCTCACTTCTAAAATTTAAAGCTGCTTCATATGGTTTTATAACTTCCACTATAATTTTTACATGAAAGGGCTATTTCTGAAGTAGTTTACAGTTCACTTTCTGTCTTAATAAACTCCCCAAAAAGCTACAGCCTTTTTTTCTTTCACCATCAACTCTGAAGTCCAACCCTTTACTGCAAGTACTCTGGATTTACAGGCAGAGTTTGGAGGACCCTGCTGCAGCTTGACTTTATGTTCAAGATTGGTTAGAGAGCTTCCTCCCTGTGTGACTGACTATGCTTAGCAAGTGTAATCTGCAGCCAAGACTAAGTCAGAAAAATCAAATTCCTTCACAGTCCTACCCCCCCCCATCCCATTCCTACTTCTCCCTTCCCCCAAGTCTCATCCTACAACCTTTCAGAAAACATTATTGCTGAGGAGAAGAAAATTGCTGTTTTGGCACTAAGAATATTTTTCAGTTTGGGCACAAAGGATATTTTACAGTTTTGTTTTTCAAGCACTCACCTGATTCTGCAAAAGTGATGATTTCTGAGGTTTGCTCCACAACTTCATTCATTTCGGCTCTTCTTCCAACATCATCCTCTATTTCCACATAACCATCCTCTCCCACCTTTCCCACGTGGAGTTTTTTGATGGCGTTTAAAAGTGCTGCCTTGGGCACTGGCTGGGTGATATTAGGTCTGTCCCTCAAGTGCAACATGTTCAGTATGTGCTTCTTTACTGCTTCCACCATCTCAGGCTGTGAGCTGGGCACATCCTTTGAGAGCGTGGCAAGGGCACATGATGGACAGTCAGTGACTGAACTGTGCCCCTCGGATCCTGGGGTTGGGGAACTCCTCACTATAATCCAGCAAAGCACCAACAGAAATCCTCTCTTCCAAAGCAAAGGCATCCTGGCAGCAAAAGTTGTTGTGATTCCCTTTTTAAAAGGCCCTGCTTTTCCTCCCCCTTCACGAACAGTTTTTTTGGGGGCTGGTTTAGTTTGTTTGTTTGTTTGTTTGTTTTTCCTTCTCTTCAGCAAATTCTCTGGAACAAGAACCAAAAGTTTTCTGTGAAGTTTTGTTTGCAGGTTCTCTCTCTGAATGCAATAAGTGCTGTAGATGTTTGTGGCTGTCAGGGAGAAGAGTTCTGACTCTGTCTCAGAGTAGGAGAGAGACAC